>JAQHUG010000099.1:1049886-1068841 GCA_028555095.1 Dicrostonyx torquatus
ACAACAGCTTTCTGTTTGGATTTAAATCCTGATCCACAAGACGGAATTTATGCCTGCCACTGTTAAGAAATCAGGCCAAGAAAGTGAAGTCAGGTAGGTCATAGGTCTACTACTAATGCTTTGCTAAACAAAAACTTAATTAAGTCAACATTTAAAGACTTCATTATACCTTTAGATAACTGTATTTCTCACTGTTCATTAAGCTTACTCTTTCAATAGATGTAAATAAAGACAGATTCAGAACATGTCAAAACGCAGACAGTAAGAAATTGTGTAGTTCTTGGCACTAACCAGGGCATTTATAACATACCCACTCCTTGAAAGACACAGAGATCAGAAGAGAACAAGGGGCAGAAAGAGTGAAAAAGCCAGAGGCTCGTGAAACTGGCTAAAATACACTTTTTCTTTTGGAAATAATAGGATAGTTGCAGAAATGAATTCATAGTGTTCATGACAGCATGATGAAGAACTCCACAAGATCAAGTCAGCCAAACTCCAGAATGAAGCTTTGATGAGCTCAGGAAATCCTCCCTCTACCTGAGGAGGTATTGGCATTTGGTGGCTTCTTAAGAGAGTCAGTTTCAAAGCAGCTTCCCCTGAGCAGCTAGCTAACCATGCTCCAGTAGAAAATCCTACACTCTTATCTACAATGACAATATTTCATGAGTTTAAACAACAACAACAAAGAAAGAAAGAAAACACTTAAAATTTGGAAAAAATAGAAGCAATGGAAAAATGAAAGAAATTGGTGTCCAGTGGGGTGTGCAATTGATCAATAAATATTATATGAATGTATAGAATTCTCAGTCAATACAAAAAGAGAGAGAACATCAGAGAGGAACTTAAGGAGAGGCTAGCTTTGCTCTTTAGTCACAACCTTGTCGGGGAGCAAATCTTGATTCATTGAAAGCTACGTTAATACATCTGTGGTGATTTCAATAGAAATGGCACCATAGACTCATGTGTAGGAATGCTGGTCTCATAGAGAGCATCACTATTAGGAGGTAGGTTTTGTTGGAGTAGGTGTGGCCTTGTTGGAGGACTTATGTAACTGTGGAGGGAGGCTTTGAGGTCTTCTTATGCTCAAACTATGCCCAGTGTGGCACCCAGTCTCCTGCTGCCGGCATATGCAAATGTAGAAAACTCATTTACCTCTCTATCACTATGGCTGTCTCTATGCTACCATGTTTCCCGCCATGACAATAATGCCTCTAAATTATAAGCCAGCCCCAATGAAATATTTTCCTTTCTAATAGTTGGTGTCTCTTCAGAGCAATAGAACTCAAACTAAGACAGCATCCTCTATGTCTTAATTATTGCCCACCAGGCCTCATTTCTTAAAAGTTCTACATCCCAGTACTAGTACACAGAGAAGAGAAATAATAAGTAATTATAATCCAATCAGGAAGCCTTTCTCCATAAACTTATTTATGAACACTTCATGCTAAGTATAAATTCACAGGCAAAGTCTTTTGACTAGTCTTCAGTCACTCAGATATTAATAATATTTAATATAGGGTATTCTTTGGTTCATTTGGGACAGCTCTGAACTCTTTTATGACCCAGGCACTAGAGGAAGTTGCCAACACGCAGACTACACCTAGAAAATTCTCAGAGGTGCTACAGAGTCAAATTCAATACAGGTTGTAGGCTTCTCTTATCTCTGAGCAATCTCATGAGAAATGCTTGATGGATCAGGGAATCAAAGGAAGTAATGTCAGCATCAATTGCAATAGCAACAGTAGTAAAAAGAAAATAAACCCGAGAAACTACTGGTAAGCCTGAGATACGTTTGAGCTTGTGTTTGCAGGGAGGCAAGGAGTGGTTATTCCCTGAGAGAGTCTGTCGATTTAATGCATGAGAGTTTTTGAATCTCTCAATGGTCTATCACTTTGATTAGACTTTCTAATGATGTTAGTCTATAATTGCCCATGTCCTATACAACTAAGATTTCTCTCTCTCTCTCTCTCTCTCTCTCTCTCTCTCTCTCTCTCTCTCTCTCTCTCTCTCTCTCTCTGTCTCTCTCTCTCTGTGTGTGTGTGTGTGTGTGTGTGTGTGTCTGTCTGTCTGTCTGTCTGTCTCTCTCTCTCTCTGTCGCTCTCTCTGTCTCTCTCTCTCTCTCTGAGATCCACGATGATGAGAAAACTAAGTGAAAAGCCCTTCCATGGGTTGGGATGGAAAAGTAGGAAAGGTGAGTGGAGAAATTTTGAGTATTTCTTGGCCTGAGATTATGCTTTATTTACTTACAAATGGTTTGTTTATACCTGGCGGAATACTTGTGTACTGTTTATGTATTACACACATACACACATATCTGTGTGGTTGAAAACATAAACGGTATTAATTAAATAAGATAATCTGACATATTTAAGATCTTCGTCCACGTATATGAGAAAAAGGGAAGCTAAAATGATTATGTACAACTTGCCAACTTATTAGATAATTCTATTGAAATTGCCTTGGATATTACTGATACTTTAAAATTTGTAAATATATTTTGGTTTTCTAGATCAATTTAGTGACTCACAGAATTTATCTGTATAAAATGAGCTTCTTTCCAAACCAGGGTTTTCTTATTTAATAAAATAGAGTTACATCAGTTAGCTTTGAAGTATTATTTGCATGACACATTGGCATTATTTTATTTATGTTTTCACAGTTTAGAAAAGATGACTTTTAAAATTGAGCTGCTTCCTAATACACATATTTTAAATTTACCAAATTTGAAACACTGAAAGTTATCATTAAAGCTGTTATAGATTACCTATCTCTTTGTTACAGTGTTTTAAATCTATTTTAAATACCTGGGATTATTAATATCGCTATCTTTCTCCAAATCATGTGATATTAAAATTCTCTTTTCTACTTTTTCAAATCATCATCTTGAAAATTAATCTAGGTAGGAAAAATAGCAGGTTAGATTCAGAAAAGTATAAAGATGGTTAGTTTTAGAAATGAATACATACATACATACATATATATATATACATACATACGTATATGTGTATATACATACACACACACATATATATAGAGAGAAAGTATATCTGTATCAATGCCTAAAACTTGCTATCTTTTTTGTGTTTTGAAAACACACAAAAAAATGGGAAAATAAATCATGTGTTAAGTCCAAGTGCTAATGTAACTAGAATTAGGCAAATGGGAAAGAAAAAGATATGTGAAAAATAATTGCTGAAGATTTAAAAATGAAAAACTATATATTATAAATTACCAAAGGGTCACTGAACATGCACAAAGATTACCAATGGCTACACAAATATAATAACAATCACATCACTTGAGTTGATGGTAAACAAAACACATATTTAGACTGAAAAAATGATGAATCTTTTGCATCTATCTGGGGCTGATGAACCGTAGCACATCACCCATTCAGGGGTACTGCCTTTTGGGAAATCATCATTGTATCAGATTCACAGAATATGATTCTCTTCTTACTGCCGTTGTTTTGGGCATATTTTTCAAAGTGCCCAACTCGTTCTCAACTGACTCCTGTGTGTTTTATTCCATCCTCTTTTTCACGGAAACACTGCGACAAAGACATAGATTTAGGAGTTAATCTTCTCTAGCTTCAATTCTGGCTAGAGCCAATCATTATTTATATTGATCTTCCCCAGCATTCCATTCCTTCCTGTGCTACATACAGATACCTGTTTACTCTATAGAGCTATTTGGCTGTAACATTCAACTACATTTCATAAATGAATTCCCTGGCAAAATACCTGCAACAGAGTAAATGTCGAAACAACTGAAGCTGCTGTTATCTCCGTTAGCACAGACCATGCTTCATTTAAGGATCTCAAATCGCTTGGTGGAATGATATGTCCATATTAAGACCATTTCAACACCTTTATGAGACATGTAGAACCTAAATACTTTGAAAGTATTGGGCTATTCTTGGTAATTAAAAAAAAAAAAAAAACAGAAAAGTCCCCTAACAGGAGAAATTTCAGTGAAGTCATTCATTGTCCTCTACTTGTTCTTCTGACTATGAGCCCATGCCACAGGCTCCACCATTCTGTCAATTTGCAGTAGCACAAGAAGTACCTGAAAAATAAGTGCTGTAGGTCATCACAGTAAGACGAGTGTGTTCAAAGTCAAGAGCTCTGACTAATGAGGAAGGGCCTGAAGCAAACACAGACTGTGAAAATCATTTCAATTTTAGAGCACAAAATCTCCCTCCCCCAAATTTCCAAGTAGGTATTGCTAGAAGAAAGAAAGTCAATTTTGATTGACGTCCATTTTTCCTGGGAAGTGCACTAATGCTGATGACACTGCATAAGTTCCTATAATTTTACTTAGATTCAGATTTAAACACCAAACGATCAAGTTTCCTTCCTATGGTTGTTGCAACTAGAGAGATAAGAAAATTTCTAAATGAAACTGGATCTTGTTTCTCACCTACTGAAAATATCCAATAGGCATCTCGACTCAGCATAAAAATAGCCTATATAAGAAAGCTTACTGTATATCGAGACTGGATAAGCAACCCAATAGGAGGAAGAATTCTCAAGAACAAGCAAAAGAGTTAGAGATACACCTGCTTCCACTGTGACGAATCCCATCAAACACCAAGCTAATAGTCATAATGTTTATGTAGAGGACCTGGCTCAGACCCCAACAGGTCCCGTGCTTGCTACTTCAGTTTCTGTAAGCCCGTGTGAGCTCTGCTTAGTTGACTCAAGGACAATGTTCTCCTTGTGTCCACTCATCCCCTCTATCTTCAACAGGCTTTCCTTCTCCTCTTCCACAGGGTTCCTTGATATCTAAGAGGAGAGACCTGATGGAGATCCCCCAATTTAAACTCTTCACACACAATATCTGTTTGAGTGTCTCTGCATCTTCTCCCATCTGCTGCTGGAGGAAGCCTCTCTGATGGCAACTATGACCGTACAAGGTACTGAGCTATGAGAATAATATCAGAAATCATTTTATTGAGTTTTTTTGCCAGTCTTGCTTGGTTCTACCCTAGGACTCTGGCCTAACCAATCTCTGGTTCTTGTTCATCCAGGCAGTGTAGATCATTGGCTCCTTCTCAAGCTTTCAAGGTGGGGGCCTCAAGTGAAGTCAAATGTTGCTTTGCTTCTCTCACAAGTTACATGCCTCCACTCTCCCAGCACAATCTTGCAAGAAGGACCCATTGCGGGTTGAAGGCTGTATGGCAGGGTTGGTGTCTGTTTGTCTACCATAGCCAACCAAGTACCTTCTCACACCAAGGAGACTAGAAAGTAGGGATAAAAGCACCAACCCTGGACCATCTAGCCCTCTCTACACTCAATAAACAGTGTGGAAGTTGTCCTTGGCAATGGGGTCCCACTGTCAGTTTTTGCAGATTGAACTTTTGCCCTAGAACAAGTCTTGGTTGTTTAGGGATCTCCACGGGACAGCTAGTCCTTGGCCACAACCAAATGCAACCTAGTACTACCACAGGAAGTCTTGCCTGGCTACAAAAGATGGCCAGTTTAGACTCCGCATCCTCAACTTAGTAGTAATCCTCACTATTGTCATCTTCATAGATTCCAGGAAGTTTCTACTACATTAGATTTCTGCACTGCCACTTTTCCACTCCCCATGCCAGCTGTCTCCCAACACACACTCTCTCTCCATCTCCTCCTGATCCTCTCTGCTCCTCACTCCAAAGCCCCATTCTTCCCACAGAATTTATTCTACTTCCTATACTGATAGAGACCCATGTTTCTCCCTGTAGACCTTCTCTTTATCTAATCTCTGGGTCTGTGGGTTGTAGCTTTGTTATCATTTACTTAACAGCTAATAGTCACTACTAAGTGAACACAGCCCCTGTTATTATTTCTGGGTCCAGGTTACCTCACTCAGAATGATTTATTTTTCTAGTTGCCATTTGCCTGTCAATTTTATGATGCCATTTTTAGTGCTGAATAATAAATACTCTATTGTGTAAATGTACTACATTTTCTTTATTCAATCTTTAGGCAAGGATTTCATGGTTGTTTCCATTTATAGACTATTATGAATAAAGTGACAATGGAAATAATTACTCGAGTCCTTGTGGTAGGATGGAGCATTCTTTGGGTGTAAGCCCAAGAGTGGTATAACTGGGACTTGAGATAGACCTATTTCCAACTTTCTGAGGAATGGTCACAGTGATTCCCTTGGTGTTGATACGAGTTTCTTCTCTACCAGAAATGGAAGAGTAATGCTACAGATCTAGCTCTTTACTTTCAACTGAGAATTTTTGTTCTACTCATATAGAAATTATTTTTGTCTTTGCAATAAATGAGCAATGACCCTTTGGACTTCCTCAATTCAACAAACTTTGAACATATTCAACCTTTTAGCTTTTTCTTCATAATGTAATTGACATGTCTAAGTTGTATAACTAGAAATTAAGTATCATTGTCTCATTCAATAATTAGGCACCATTGTCAATCTTTTTAATGTTTTAGGAGTCTCTTCTCTTTAGCTGTCTCTCTCACTCTCTTTCTCTGCATATCAGTCTTCCTTCATCTCATTACAAACCCTTGCCATAACTTTCAACTTCTTTTTTTTTTGATATTTATTGAGCTCTACATTTTTCTCTGCTCCCCTCCCCCTTCAACCCTCCCCCAATGTCCCTATGCTCCCGATTTACTCAGGAGATCTTATCTTTTTATAATTTCCCATGTAGATTATGTCTATGTAAGTCTCTCTTAGTATCTGTATTGTTGTCTAAGTTCTCTGTGATTATGGTTTGTAGGCTGGCTTTCTTTGCTTTACATATAAAAACTAGCTATGAGTGAGTACATGTGATAATTGTCTTTCTGTGTCTGGGTTACCTCACTCAAAATAATGTTTTCTAGTTCCATCCATTTTCCTGCAAAATTCAAGCTGTCGTTATTTTTTTCTGCTATGTCATAGTCCATTGTGTAAATGTACCACATTTTCTTTATCCATTCTTTGGTCGAGGAGCATTTGGGTTGTTTTGAGGTTCTGGCTATGACAAACAAAGCTGTTATGAACATAGTTGAGCATATGTCCTTGTGGCACGATTGAGCATCCTTTGGATATATACCCAAAAGTGGTATTACTGAGTCTTGAGGAAGGATGTTTCCTAATTTTCTGAGAAATTTACTAAATAGACTCCAGTTTTGTTTCACAGAACAACAGAAACAAAGGTTTCTTTTTTATTTTTAAAAAGAAAACGAACTATTTTTTTCATTTTACATATCAATCCAAGTTCCCACTCCCTCCCTTACTCCCATTCCCTCCACATACTCCCCCACTCCATGCCTCATCCACTCCTCAGAGAGGGTAAGGCATATTGCTTTGGGGAATGTCCAAGCCCCCCCCCCCACTATATCTAGGCTGGTATTCATCCAAAGAGACTAGGTTCCCAAAAGGGAACAATAGGGATAAATCCTGATGCTACTGCCAATGGCCCCTCAGTCTGCCCCAGTCATGCAACCATATCGAATCACTAGACTGAGCTCCCAAAGTCCAGTTGAAGAGTGCGAGGAATGAGAATATGAGCAAAAAAATCAAGACCATGAGGGGCACACCCACTGAAACAGTCTACCTAAGCTAATGGGAGCTCACCAACTCCAGCCAGACTGGGAAAGAACAAAGCATAGGACAAACTAGTCCCTCTGAATGTGGTTGACAGTTGCATGACAAAGGTGTTTTTTAAGCAACATATTTACTTGTTTGTGTAATCTCAAACTGTTCTTTGTTATTCATCTTAGTCATTCTAGGACTATATATTTTTTTTGTTTTAAATGTGTGTGTGTTTGTGTTTGTGTGTGCATATCATGTGCATTCAGATGCCCACAGAGGCAAAAGAAACCACTGAATCCCTTGGAACTGGAGTTAAAAGCAATTGTAGGCTACAGTATAGGCACTAGCAGCAATATCCAGAATAAAAGCATCAAGTGCTCTTAGCTGCTAAGCCATTGCCTTAGCCCTATAATTCTAGCTCCTAGGAAATACATCTCAGACAGGCTTGTGTTCAAAGACAATAAAATTTTGGAAACTTTTGAGGATGAGGGGATTTGTTTGAGATTGTGTCTCTTAGGAATTTCTGAAGTTCTACCCATTAAGTCTCACCAACATGGATGCTCACATGTGACCTGAACAGGATGGTACCGATGGACATGTCGAACTGGGTGGAAAAAAGCCCAGCGGTGTCAATCATACACACAGACCTGTTGGCGACTGAGGAAAGCAAACAATAGTAGATGTTAATATCATGTAGACACATATATATGTGTGTGTGTGTGTGAGTGTGTGTGTGTGTGTGTGTGTGATACAATAATTAGTGAAAGAAGGTCAGGCCATGAATTTGATGAAGACTAGGGAAGGGCATATGGGAGGGTGTAGAGGAAGGAAAGGGAAAGAAGAAATGTTGTGATTAAATCATAATTTCAAAATAAAAACAATAATAAAAATATAGGAAGTAGATCATTTATTTTTTGGCGCCAAACTGTTGTGATTAGGGGAGCGGTGTGCGGGTTGTATGTTCCCAGCACCCAGCCGCTGGCCCGCTCAGCGGCTGACCGTCTGCACCCTAAATAACCACATGACAAACTGGATTCATTTAAACTCTGCCTGGCTTATTATCATTAGCCTTTTCCCGGCTAGCTCTCATAATTAAACTAACCCATGGCGGCTCATGGCTTCTGGTCCTTCCTTCTTCTCCTCCCAGAACTTCCGTTCTGTCTACTCCGCCCACCTAAGGGTTGGCCTAACTATAAGCCAGGCAGCCCTTTATTTAACCAATCAAAACACAGAAATACAGGTGGACCCTCCCACAGTTTTCAGTTTGGCAATCAAAACTAGATATGTTTTTCAAATTTGGTATTGACTTTTCCCCAGAACAATGGTTATTTTATTACTTTATCTTCTAGGTTGCAGTGGTCGAATTACTTTGCAGTGGTCTAGTCAGCTGAAAATTTGACCTTTTTAGCTGTCTCAATATTTGTTGTTGCTTGCTAGTGATTGATTTTGATTTTCTGATTATTATTATTACTATTACTATTAATTGGTTGCTTCTTTGTGGATTTCACACCATGCATCCCAATCCCATTCTTCTCCCTGTCTCTTTCATATCTACCCTCTACCCTTGTAAGATCACCCGATATAAAATAAAATTTAAAAGGCAAAAAATGTCTTGGCGTGGAAGCTGAGTGTGACCCAGTGAGTCACACAGTATACCCTTTCGTCCACACACTGCAAAGAGGCATCAGTCTTGCTCCAGGCGTCTGAACTCTGCTACTCCATCAGTACTGGGCTGTCACGTGGGACTCCTCACGGATATCCTGTTGTGGCCTTTTGTTATGAAGATTCTGAAGCTTTGAACCAGCAGGTCCAGCCCTGTCACATGCTCCAACAGGTCATAGATGAAGTGGATGTTGGAGTGGGCCCCCTCATAGGCCTGATTCTGGGTCTGAGTGGTAGCTGAGTTGCTTTACCTTCTGGTTTTCCCTCATCAATACCAACAGGGTGAGCTTTCCAGCACTGCCCCAGCTAGCTCACCTGCCGCAGCAAGGCAAAAAGCGGGGCCAGTTCTGCTCTCACAACCCAGGGGCCAGGCTCATTGGCACCCACATCACCAGGCCCAGCTCTACTGTTTTGCCCAGGCAAGGTGCAGGGAAACTCTTCCACTCTCCTGACCCTGAGACCAGCTCTGCAGTCTGCTGCAGGTGGCAAGGGAGGAGGGCATCTCTCCCTCATCCATATCACCTCATGGCAGATATGTAGGGCTCTGATTCCTGCCCTCAAGCTTGCAGGGCTGGCTCACCTGCACCTCTGCCAACAGGGTCAACTCTAAGGTGTTGCCAGGGCAAGGTTACAGGATCCATCTTCCTGAGAGTTGCAGTTGGTGAGAGACAGGGTCAGCTCTCCCACTCTTATGACCCCGGGACTAGCTTTCCTGCCTGTAAGTAGGTGGGGAGGGGCAAGGAAGGCATCTCAGCCAGCACATGACAGAGACAGTGGGCAGAGATAGTGGGCAGTCTCTTCTGCTCTAGCCCCTTCAGGGCGGGCACCTGACATTTAAAACACATTTCTTCTGATAAAATAGCATCCCCATTGTTCTTGGGATAATAACAAACTGCATTTTCATCTAGTCCCTTCTTGTCCTTTTTTCCTTGCTTAAAGGCAAGGACCCCCTCATCTCCATGGTGAAGTTACAGTAAATTGCTGCTGATTTCCCTGTATATAATGTGTTTCCAAACCTATCTATATTACCTATATTGTCCTTCCCCCACCACATACTTGCCCTTCCTGTCTTCATACGGTCTTAAAACCATTGAGTTCACAGAATACAACCTGTGTGGGCAAGGGTATAGGACTGTCTACAGGAACATTTTTAACCTCTCCAGTAGATGAAGGAACCTCTCAGTTTTCTGTCATCCCTGAGGAAAACTGATTCATCTTCTAGCAGTCAGACTCCCATCCCATTCATGCTGAAGCCAGTCAATTACGCTTTAATTCTTTTGTGTACCACAAAAAAATGTGACATAAAAACAAATAAACACTGTGAAAGAGTTGAAATTAGAGAAAGCACTTTTGAATTCACCTGTGCTCCTCATGTGTCTTTCCCTGCATTCAATCCTTTCTCATCACCTTGTTTTGATCTCCTCTCTAAATATACACCATCTTTATAAAAAGTGACAGAAGTTGACAGAGTTTGTGACTAAGAAAATGTTTTAATGCTTTCCTTAAACTAAATGTGTGATGTTTTTGTTAATTAGAATAAAATGTTTCTAATTAAGAAAAGAATAGCTCTAAAAGTATAAGTGATGCTTAAGTATGGTTCGGAAGCAAATTGCAAGCAAGGTGGAAATTAATGTCCTAGTTTATGACATGAAATTCACTTCTATTAGCATTTAATGGCCTACATTCTTTTTATCGAGAATTCATACAATATATTCTGATCATGGCCTCTGCTCCCTCATCTCCTCCCAGGTTCTTCCCTCCTCCTCACACATCCAACTCCATGCCTTCTTCTCTCTCTTTAGAAAATAAACCAAATCAGACCAGTAAGAAAGCAAATGAAATAGATAAAAAAGAACACCAAAAGCTACATTCTTGTATTATTGCAGTGTAATGTACATTTTAATGTTATTTATGTATTTATAAATAAATAAATAAATTTCAATATGTGTATACATATATAGCAAGCCCTGTGGTGGTGTTGGCACACACCTTTAATTTCAGCACTCGGAAGACACAGGCAGGTGGATATCTGTGAGTTTGAGGCCAGCCTGGTCTACAAGAGCTAGTTCCAGGATGGGCTTCAAAGCTACAGAGAAAGAGAAAGCCCATCTGTCTCAAAAAACAAAAAAATAGGTATATAACAACAGATAAGGAAGAGGCAATGAGATTGTAAAAAGACTACATGGGAGGATTTGGAGTGGAATATAAGGGGAAATTTGATTTTAATCTCAAAAATATAAAATGTATAATTAAAAACTAAAAGTATAAATGAAGTACATAGATCACAAATATTACTGGAGATTATATACAAAATAAACCAAAGCGAGCCACACAATTTCATGTCTCTCTTATGGGGCTCTAAGGTCTATAGATTCAATTATTATTTTTATTTGATAATACCAATTGTTTGTGCAGAAATGAGATTTCTTGTTTACTTTCCAATATCCTCCTCTCCTTCAACTTGAAGCTAGGAAGGTCGAACTTTAATCAATGAATTTCTAACTCCAACACAGAATTTAGGTCACAGAAGAAAATAAAAGAACAAATATTTTTGGAGACAAAATATATATATATATATATCAAAAGATATATATATCAAACCAAAAAGTCTATTTAAAGTAGTTTGTTCTCCTTCATTACAATTACTTCATCTATCCTATACAGAGGCATGCCCTCTATGAAACTTAAGCTTAATTATGATAAACAAACTTTGTTCATTTTCTAATATGTCTATATATCTGATCAGACACATTTTAACTTGTAGTGGCATTTCATTTGTATTCTAATAACTAAATCTTGTCTGAGGATCAGAAAAGTAAACAACCACACTGGCCAGCCTTACAGATCAGGCAGCAAAGACAAGCACCTTTAATTCCAGTAGCCACAATGACACACATCACTAACTCCAGTACCTGCACTAGGTTGCCATAGAAACCAGGTTGCCATAATCCCAGAACTAAAGAGTTACATTATAGATGGAAGGAGTCAGCTCTCAATCTCAATCTCACTCTGAAGTTTTCTGGAGGCAGGATCACCATTTTCAGACTGAGGTCGAGGTCAGAGTCCATACTGGCTGCTTTGTTTTTCTGGTTTTCAGGTTGAACCTCAGTTTCTGTCACTGAGTTTTTATTAATCATTCATCATTAACTTTATTATTTGAATACTGGTTTCTTCTAAACAGTATGACCTAAATGTTCTCTGCCATGGCAGATGTTCAAATGTGAGTAGTTTTCTGTACTTGGGTTGCTGTGTGTCTATTGTCATCCCTTTGTCCTTACCGCTTTATTAATGTGGTCAGTGAAAGAGTCCTGTGTGCATGAGAACAACAGTCTTTCAATAGAATATAATGATTAAATGGAAAAATGACTTTAAATTCCATATGACCTCAAATCATGTTTTATAATTTTTCATTTGCATTTCAATCTCTTTATTGCTGCTAATTTATAGCATGTAAATCAAAGCCTAACACTTTGTCCTATTACATAAAATAATGAAATTCAAACTGGAAAGTAGGAGTGATAGAAAGCAATAATGGTCCTTATTCTTTTATTTACCATTTTAAAGCCACTTTTATAATGGGTAATGATATTTCTTAAGAAATTAAGAATAGCAGTGAAATTCTATGAGCTTTATTAGTGAGGGGTTGAACTCTCCTAATCTGTGGATTTGTGAGATGTCTCACTCCCTGGAGACTTTTTAACATCGGTGGATGAGAAATCAATTGAACAGAGACTGTGACATTCACACTGTCTGTCTCCTCTACCCTGGTCCCGGAACTTAAAAGAAAGTCATTTATGCTCCTGTGACTCTTCTGCCAGCAAGGGATGGAGGCTTTGCAAAGCATCACTTAAGTGGGACATCCATCACTGGCAGTCCGGCTTCACTGCTTGCTGAAGACTCTCACAGTCCAGTACCTGAGATGTAAACAAAGATATTGCGTTTGATTTTCATATTGATCGTGTTGATTTTAGAGTCAGGATCATCCTGAGAGAATACTTTCTAGACAAGTTGGCCTTTCACTGACCTTGTATTTCACAGCCTACCACTTCTGCTTGTTTTACAGCTCCTTCACTGTGAATATAAATGTCCCCACTCACCCTTCTCTTCTCCTCTATCTCAGACATACAACTAACAAAGAAGAATCCTCAACTTGTCTGACACCTAGTAGTTTTTAAAGTACTTTTAAAAGTACTTTAAAAGGATAAGCTAACATTATGTAAAGAACTCAGACTTGGTATCCAGTGACCCTGGGGGTTTCAATTTTATTTCTATTATATGTACTTATTTTTTAAATTGAGAACATCATGTACCTCTTTTTTATTTCTTTGGTAATGAAGTTAGTATAGATGTTACCTCAATAATTTGATGTGAACATTTGTTGTTTGTTTGTTTGTTTGTTGTGATCATTAATTTACTCATGACTACTTACCA
Organism: Dicrostonyx torquatus; assembly: GCA_028555095.1. NCBI lineage: Eukaryota > Metazoa > Chordata > Mammalia > Rodentia > Cricetidae > Dicrostonyx > Dicrostonyx torquatus. The sequence continues at coordinate 1,063,513 of JAQHUG010000099.1, forward strand.
ATGGATCCCCTTCTGGGAGCAAAGTAAATACATTACCAATGAGACCAAGTTGCTCCCTCTAGTATAACTTCATTCAACTGAATAAGTTGAACAAATTAATGATAAATGCTTTTTCATACTAAACAAGGCTCAGATTCATCAACTTACTACAATTTTACTTTTTCTTTCCCTTATTAGCTAATAAGATTTAAATAAGTTCATTTGCCTTTTTCTTTTTATGACAGTATTGAGAAGGCTTGATGATGTGGCAACCTCATGCCTGAATTACACAGTTCCCAGAATTCCTTTTCTGGCGTATTTCAGCCAAGACTGGCTACAGAGAATTTCTCTCAAGACACTGGAAGATGGAGGGATGCAGAGGTGGTGACATTGTAATAGACAAACACCCACCTTCTCCAGTCCTTCAAACACAAGCTTAAATCTTGATGTAAAGTATTTTGCAGATATAGTTAATGTACGTAAGTGCCCCTACTTCTCAGATTCTATTTTCAATATTAATTGTTCTTCTTACTGCTTGACTAAATGCCTAAAGAATTAACTTAAAATTGGGAGTGTTCATTTAGGCTTACCGCTCAGGGGAGTATACTCCATTCTGGCCAGGAAAACATGGTGGCAGGAGAGAGGGGGTCCTAGTCACACTGTATGCTCAGTCAGGAAGCAGAGAGGAACATGAAGTTTGGCTGAGGCTATAAAGTCTAAGGCTTGTCCCAAAGGGAGCTAATTCATAGTAAGACTCTTCCTGCTAAAAATTCTACAACCTTCTCCAATGCTGTTTAAATGCATTAGCCAAAGGGGTACATTTCACAGTCAGAACATATTTGCCTGGATGGTGCATGGCACTTAATGATAACTACATTACTTTATTATTTCATTTAATCATTCAACACCCAATATATGATATTATCAATCAATGTCATGTATCAACAACAGAAGATCAAGGTGTCTGATTTGTGCTGTTGTGACCACGGATCACTGAGCTTTGGGACATGATACAGAGTACCGCTTTGGCCTCTTCTCCAAACTCTTGGTTTTCTGGAACCAATTAGTGTTTGGTTTTAAACATCAGTTGTTTACATTCATTCTCTCCCCTCCTCTCTTTCCTCTCCCTCTGTATTTGTCTTTCTTTCTCTCTGTTTCCTGTTTCTCCACTCTCACCCATGGTTTCTCATTCTCTGCAATTTGATTTTGATATCTAGTTTTCCAGCAAGTAAGATCAGATCACAAGCCCTAACACAGTTTTAGAAGTGCTAACAAGCTGGGATCTCCCTTTACCAATGTTATATCAGCTTTTCTTTGCAGGGCATTAAGCTCGCTGCATCTAGCCAGTCTGCTTTACGATGCTTTGTGTGCTCCCCTTTTAAGGCTCAGGTGCAAGAACAGAGCAGATAAAAACCAACTCTTTTCTGAGTCATTCTTTCAGACTGAAGATGGCTACTGATAGCCTAAGTAGCAGCTATGAAGAAGCAAAGCCATTTCCCTGATTGTATTTTATGCTAAAACATGTTGACTTCTTATAACAGTTACTTCATTTTCTGTGATTGGGGCACATACAAGGATTTCCATTGCAGAACCCACAGCTTGTAATACAAATGCCTGAACAAACAGGCTATCATCGGTGCATTAAAGGTTGCAGTAAGCCTTTTGTGAGATTTATACCTAAATATTCTAAATTCAACATTCTTTGCGTAAAATCCTGAATAAATTTAAATAAACTTGACTGTCATGTATTTATTACATTTTATTAATCTTTTCCTATATTTCTTTTATGGGAGAGAGAAGAGAGGGAGGGAGGGAGAAAGGGGGAAGGAAAAGAAAAAAATGAGAGGCACTATACCATGGAGAGGTAAAAGTATAACTCGCTGGGGTCTGTTCTCTTCTAGTTTGTGGACTATAGGGCTCAAAGTCGGGTCATCAGATTAGGAGATGCGTGCTTGTAACCACTGAGCTGTTTCAGAGGCTCGCTGTATTCCATTTGAAAATGAAAATTTCTGCACTACAACATTGTATTTTAATGCCTGTAAGTATTTACAACAATCAATGAACTCGTTTCCAAACTGGCCATAACAAAGCCATCCTGCTCCTCCTTGTAAATTTACCTGTTTTATTTTTGTTATTCGCTGCCTTGTTGCTCTTGTTGTTGTTAATAATCTTTCAAACAGAGTTGATGAAGGTCCATAACTATGGTAGAATATAGAGACACGATGAACGCTAATAGGAATCTTGCATCTTCCAGAGGCAAAAATCAGGAGAAGCAGCAGAACCATAGGATTTATGGTAAAAATCCAGCAAAGGTGACACTAGCAGGCATTATGTATCTCAGAGGAGGAAGTCAAGATGTTCATCTCGGAGCTGGTCTTTTAGATGAGTTTTAGATGAGTTTTTTAGATGAGTAAAGCAGAGGAGTTAAGGAAGAAACAAGGAAGAGGGAATGATCTGAGCTGTGGGGGACTATGCTCTTTAGTTGGGTGGCGTATCCTTGAGAATATGGATTGAAATTAGAAACATGCAGGGAATAATATGAACTTGACTACATGGTGCAGGAGACTTGTCTGTTTCTGTCAATCATGTTTTAAATAAATGCTGATTGGCCATGTAGGAATTATATGCAGGTCAACCAGACAGGAAGTAGAGGCAGGGTCAGGAGAATGTCTGGGAAGCAGGAAGCTCCCTTGGCATTCCTGTGCAGACCACCAAGGGAGCAACATGTGTCCCTGTCCCAGCTGACAAAAGGTACCGGCTATGTGCCTGGCATGGATGCGAACATTGAGTTATTATAAGTTATGGGGGCTGGTAGGAAGACTGAGCTAATGAGCCAATCAGTTAATAACCTAATGTACATTCTCTGTGTGAGTTTCTTTGGGGCTTGCAGGCTGTGGGATACTAGGCAGGACAAAATCCCCAACGGGCAGGCCCCTCATGTTACAACTACAGACACCAAAGCTGGCAATGATAAAGAGTTTGATGTATAGCAATTATGAAACATATAGAGATGGAATAAAGCACATTTTTTTGCCTTAACAAAACTTGCTGAGTTATGATTGTATATTGTGTTTTTTTCTCAATATCATACTCTTTGAAGGATATACCCAATATGACAAAAAATCAAATCAAACATATAAATTGATTTATATGATATACAGTGGCTTAAATACAGTGGTATAATAGAAGAGTTGTTCGAAATTAATTCTAGAATGTCCAACTTCTGAATTTCTGGGGCAAAAAACTGGTAATTAGGGCACTTCTCTTATCCCAGAGGAGGAGTTGAATTAAACAATTTGTTTTTTTACAGAACCAGCTCCCATGTTGTTGGTAGTATTAGCCTAAAATCCTTGATATTTAAATAACAGAAGCCATAAAAGTGTTAAGAAGGTTACATAGAAAAATTAAAGTCTGATTAGACTGATGAAACTATAAAAAAATGAGTGAGATGTATCAAATTGGATAAAGCTAACAGTTTTGTCAAGCACACAGACAGGATTTTGGTATTTCAGCATAATTTATAATCAATTATTGTTATATCATTAAGGCACTAACATTTGGTATATACATAATATTTTGTATTATTCTAACTCATTGAAACTTCTTCTACTTAATATATTTAGACACAGTATGTGTGTGTGTTATATCTAAAATAGATGCTTCACCTACCTATAAATTGATAACCTTATTTTTCTTTGATTTTTGTATTTTCATAAGCAGTTACAGTCTGGATAAATTAAAATATTAATAATATTTTGTACTTCTCCAGGGTTCAGAGTTAATTAAATAAACAAAATTTTATAATGCTATATATTATAAAACTTAAACCAGGAAATCATGAAAAATATTAAATATTCAAATCCTTATAAAATGTAAAAGAATAAAAATGACAAGCTGTGTAGAAAATCACCAAAAGGAACTTAAAAGAGGAGGTGTTCAGACAGATCTGAGAAGGTGATTTTAAGGGTAGATAATTCCAGGAAATTGGTTTTAGATAAAGAGAATTATTTGATATGCTGTGTAATTGCCACCTGTTATAGTCAATCATCCCTACCCTTCTAACTCTTCAGCTGAGGTAGGGATATTTACATCAACTCTCCACCTACTACAATACATGGATGGCTTATGACTTGAATCTAAGGCTCACTATTTATTAGGCATTTGCATTTGATATCTCAATATTCCATTTTCTTGACTGCAGCATAAATTTAAGCATGACACCTATTTTTTTCTTTGGTGGAGATTAAGTGAAATGATGTAAAATTCAAAGAACAGTGGCAGAGTTATGGTCAGTCCTTGCATGAAGAGGAATCTACACATTCGTTGTTTGTCCCAGTTCCTAAGCAACTACCAATTGAAAATACATTTCTGTCACTACTTGGTTTATCGTTGGTGTAACTCTTATAAACATAAAATTTCAACGTACTTATGTGGTAAACCCTGATGCTTGACCTGTGTATATACTGTCATGTTATGTCACAGGAAGAAAGTTTATTTCAAACATGCATTAATTTGGAAAAAATATAAAATCTTTTAGATACTTGGAGGACACATTATATTGTCATTACCTTGGTTCATCTTACCATGCAATTAAGCAACATAATTCACTTCTTCTGTCTAATTTTAACTTAAAAATGAAGGCAAGAAGTCTACAAAGTTTAGGGCTAGATTGCTAGAAAGTAGTACACCTGTCTCATTTATTTCTTCAGCTGTTATCCTATTAGCATCTGATTGTGCATTCGTTCACGCCGGTCAAAAGAGGTTAGTTTACAGTTCTTACTGAAGTCCCATACTTTATTAGATCTAAATACTTGCGCCTTCCTGGTTGTACAGGGGAACACAGTCTTGGTTGGTCTCAGCATGCAGACCTTCTAAAATGCAACAGTTTCTTCTTCCCATGCTCCCTTTTCCATTATTCTTTCCTTTTGAAAGCCTGAAAATGCTGCCACTTGCAGATGTGACTCTTTACAAAATGCTGAGATTCCATCTTATACCTGTAAAAATGCCCAAGGTCAAAAACCCTGATGACAATTTATGTTGGAAAGGTATGGGGTAAAGGAACATTCTCGTATTGCTGGTGAAATGTAAGCTGGTACAGAACCTTTTGGATGTCAGTGTGGTGATTTCTCATGAAACTAGGAAACAACCTTCTGCAAGACCCAGTAAAACTGCTTCTGTGTATATATCCAAAGGATGCTCAATTGTACCACAAGGACATGTGCTTGACTATGTTCATAGAAGCATTGTATGTCATAGCCAGAACCTGGAAACAACCTAGATGTCCCTCGACTGAAGAATGGATAAGGACGATGTGACACATTTACACAATGGAGTAATTACTACACAGCAG
>JAQHUG010000099.1:1118022-1134262 GCA_028555095.1 Dicrostonyx torquatus
TACTTTGGTCTTTCACTTATATAGAATAGATTTTAGCTTTGTGTCCTTATGGAATTTCTATGTATGTATTTCTATGTCTGTATGTGTTTCTTATGTCTTTTATTTGACATTTAAAATTTTTTTCTACTTTTTTTAGATGCCTATTTGTTTTCTAATAAGAAACAGCAAGAAAGGTTTATATTTGAGTAAGTGAGGAGGAAGCAAGGATCTGGAAGCAGCTGGGTAAGAGTAAACTATAATCAGAATATACTGTATGAAAAATTTTAATTTCATTAAAACAAAGCTAATATCTGAGTAATAGCTATGCTTAAGAAAAAAGAAATAAAATATAATGACATTAAGAAATGTCTCTCAGCATAATAGTCTTCTCTATTGTGAAAAATTCATGGATGCTTGGGAAGAAAACTTATTTATTAAGGGATGAAATAGGAAACACACAGACTCTCGAATACAGTGGGAAGTGACACCATTGCCTCTTCATTCACCATGGAAGGATAGAGAAAACTCCGGACCAGGTCACCAAACAACACATCTGGAAACCTCTCAGTCCAAGTGAGAGAGCATGTGACTTCTCTCCCCCAACGCAGTTCTTATCTGGTCATGTATCAAAGATAGGCACACCCATGGCAAGTCACCCGCAAATGTCACTGAGCTCCCACAACATTTGCCCCCATTTTATAATTAAGAAGGTTCTAACCCTAACATAACCTATATACAATAAGAACTACCAAGTATTGTCCGTAAGAAAGAAAAGGCAATAACATAAACAAAAGTGAAACTACATACAGCAAGAATAACATCAAGCAAGATGCACATTGTAAATATCCAGATCAGAGGTAATATTTCAATAGTTGTTCTATCATGAAGAGTCCAAGTTTTGTACTTAATATGCCCTTAGCTGAGATACAAAGGTTTGTAACTATAACTATCTGGTCTTCACCCCATCAAAGACCTGAAAAGGAAAATATTACCTGAGTAAACAGGAAGTACAAGCAAGCAACTTCTGAATGATGCAAGAAATGACAGAAACAACTGGCAGTCTGGACAGTCACCCAATATTTCTCTGTAACATTAGGGCATTTAAATTTGGCTATAGGCCTAGAATAGCTGACAGACCATTTTCAGAAGCAGGAAAATTTGAAAGACTCTCTTGCCCTGCCTTGGAAAGGTTCAGCAGTTGTTTTTCTTTGAATCCTGCTTATCTGGATTGGACAGCATGCTTACTGTCAGCAGTAGGAGAAATGGTAGTTCTTTGCCCAACAGGTAAGTTTTGCCAGGATAAAATTAAGCTTTGTTGGAATGTCTTTGGTGACAGTCATCCTCTCAAAAGTAGGTTGGTGCTGCCAAAAACAGTCATAACTTATGTCAACAGAATTCTAAGTTATTAAAACAATTAAATACCATATACTGTAGGTCTTTGAAGTATTTGAAGATTACCCATCTATATGGAATATACCTTTGTGCATCTAGAAAACCTAACTAACATAGATATAAGTATCACAAATATTGGAAATTATTCACATGGAATTCTTAATAACATATGTAGTTTTAAAGAATAAAGTTTCACATTATAAAAATAAACAACGTGTAAGCAGATATACAGCATGAGTATAATGATATTGAAATTGTAACAATATGTAAAAATATCTTAATCAGAAATAGAAATAAATAGTACAATATGACAAAAATATTCCTAATTTTCCCACATTGGGCACTAGGTATTGTGAGAAATACATGGATTCCTGGTACGAAAACTTATTTATAAAGGGTTGAAATAAGAAATACACACACACACACACACACACACACACACACACGAATACAGTGGGAAGCTTTTTGTTGCCTCTTCATCCACTTGGAAGGATGGAGGGAGCTCTAGACCAGGTCACCCACTGTTTCAACCAGAAGCCTTCCACATCCAACTGAGAGAGCACCTGACACCCTCCCACCTCAGTTCTTATCTGGTCATGTATCAGAGAAAAGCACACCCATGGCAAGTTACTTCCAAATGCCATTAGCTAAATGGGCCAAACTCCCACAGCGCTTCTCAGTATTCTAGTAAATCTTAAAATATAATTATGGTGTTTTAGGCTCTCATTACTAGGACATTTGACAAGTGCTGCTATGATCCTGAAAAAAATCTGGATAAAATGAATCAGTAGCAAAACAGAAATGATTTGCCACACCATATAGTCTACTTTTTAACATTTCAAAATTTTAAACTCAGTGGAAAGTTTCTCACAGGCAGAAGTAGACTGAAACCTCAGCCAGAAATGTCATATATTCAAAGGCATCATTTCTATATATTAATGTATACAATATGAGAACCTCAATCTCATAGTCAAAATGAATAGTGAGTATTGCCCATTTTCTCAATTGTCTTAGTGAATCTGAACTATAGAAACTTAGCTTTGGATTCATCAGATAAGAACACTTTATCTATTCATTCCTATGTTAATTGTAAAAGTGGAGAACAATGCCTGGCACACTTAAGAAATGTAATCCTGTGGCTGGAGTTTACTGGGTCAGTGCTTGCTATACCGTCATGCGAACCTGAACTTGTTCTTCAAAACTTTTCATAAACAATTGACCCAGAAGCTTAATAAAACTCATGAATGCTTGTGCCATAGCTTAGGCTTATTACTAACTCACTCTTAGACAGAATATTGACATTCATCAATATGACAATCATGCAACCCTTTAAAGCTTATTTTATTCTTTTTTTTCTCTCATTCAATGAAATGTCCTTTGAAATACATATTTCAGCTGGAATTAGAGGTGTATGGCTGTAATCACTGCACACAGGAATGTGGGTGTGGCCAATCTCAGTGAGTTTGAGGGTTTGAGGCCAGCTTGTTCCCCATTATAAATTCCTGGCATCCATATTTATGTAGACATATCCTGTCTCAAAAAAGTCCCAGAAGAAAGCCTACTTCAAATTATGGAACTTTTCCTTATAAAATTTGGCTGGACTTAGAAAAAAAAAAACATGTTGACGTGCTAGGTATGACAGGGTTTGTTTGTGGCTTCTATGTACAGAGGCAGATGCCCACAGATCCCTGAGGTTCTCTGGTTAGTCATCTTAAGCTACTATGCAAATTCCAGGTAAGTTAAAGACACTGTCCTCATAACAAGATAGATAGATATTGAGAAGACACTTAAGATTAACATCTGGCTTCCACACGCCTGTACACACCCACGGACATTCGCTTACCTTCCCTGTCCAGAAGACATGCAATCCTGGCTGAATGCTAACCAACCTGACAGGAAATATTTACACTACTAATGGCAAGTAAATAGAATGAAGCCAGATGCTGTGAGATTTGATTTTAAATCTCTGCTCCATTACTTAGCATCTGTACTCTTTTGGGCATTCCTTAATTTATCTTTCCCCAATGAACTTCATCTTTATACTTGTCATTGAGATTGTCTTGGCAGAAAACATTTCACACAGCACCTTATATTCAGTGGATACTTCGCCTGAAATAGGAAGTGACATGTAATAATACTTCTATTATTTTTGGTATTCTATTATTGTCATTATGATTGCATTTTTCTTAAGTTAAAGTGGCAATGCAAATAACAAAGATGTGGAAATATTTTTTTTCTAACATATGAGGAAGAGAGACCTGTGATTTTAATGTGCAATGATGTAGGATGTAATAATTCACATAGCATTGCCTTTCATTACAGGAGCAAGGAATGGGATTTAAAATATGGGCTGAAAGTAATGGGCACATGCCATTGATCTATACTCTACTTACACTGAGTATCAGCAGAAAATTATACCAAATGTAGGAAGAATATCAAGTATCTCAAAATTATTCACTAGAAAATAGGAAGGTTCTGGCTTATTCAATCCATAAATCTTGATATTAGATTTAGGAGATGTGACTCACCTGCTATAATGTCACTGAGTTGGCCTTTGTAAGAGCAAGGGGGATACCAAGTATGAGGAAGACAAGTTCACCCTAAACTGAGGCAACCTGGCTACTGCTCTGTTTACTCAAGGTTCTAACTTCGTTCAAAGGGGTAAGTCTTCTAAAAGTACAAGGCTGGCACAGAAGCCAACCCTGATTCACTCTGTTAGACTTTTTTGCTAATTGTGCACCAATGTGAACTCGTGCTCGTGTCTAAATTTCTAATCTTGACTGTACAGTTTTACAACAGGCTGCCCTTTCCTCTCTTTCAGTGCAGTGTCCTATGATCAGGATTCTCATCCTAGAATTTATGTTCAATATGAGAATGATGATAACCTGTCCATGAAGACATTACACAATATAATATGCTTTCACAAATAAAAATGTATCATGTGGGCATGCATATATTTCTAGGTGTATAATTTGCACCTTAATTTGAACTATCTACATTGATCTAAAGAAAGAAATAAGTGAAAAGTCTTGGATTTAGAATATGTTGCATTTATTCCTCTTCACTGGCTTCATTTTATCTAGCTATAAAGCAGAGAAAGATGAAATGTTAGCTCTATCTAGCTAAATCAAGATGGAATCAACCCTGAGAAAAATAAGACAAATGAAAGCATTTAGAACCATGACATATTATATAGATATAGTTGCTTCCTTTATATTTTATATACAGGAAATGAAAACAATGATGCAAAACTAAATTAATAAACATCATTTTTCTATCTTCCAAAAGACCTAAAATATGCATCCTTGCTAACATGAGAATCTAAAAACACCACTGGAATTTTTATTTATTCAGAAGTATTTCAGAAATATTTTTGTTATTCATCATACTAAAATTGATGATGTCTTATGTGTGAGATTAAAACCTTATTCAATTGAAAAGCTGAGGGGCTGTAATTTTTTTTTTTAAAAGATTTATTTATTTATTTTGTATACAACATTCCTTCCATGTATGCTTGCTGGCCAGAAGAGGGCACCAGATCTCATTACAGATGGCTGTGAGCCACCATGTGGTTGCTGGGAATTGAACTCAGGACCTTTGGAAGAGCAGCCGGTGCTCTTAACCTCTGAGCCATCTCTCCAGCCCCCGGGGCTGTAATTTTTATACCACAAATTTAAATGTGTTAATGTAGGTACAGCGTTAGGTATATACATTTAAATACCTCAATTATCCAGGGCTTGCTTACTTTAAAGTAAAGGAGGATCAGAGGATGAATGAGTTTTCCTAATTCTTTGAATTAACTTCAAGGCTATTATGAGGTGTCTTGTGTGTGTGTGTGAGATTACGTATTTTATAAATTGTTCAAAGTCATCATGTGCATTTGTATTTAATTTAGAAATCTGGGGGTCAATGTGAGAAAACATTTTAGGTTTGTACTTTGGAGTTGAGAGATTGACCACACAAAGGTATGTGTGTAACATTTCAATTTTTTAACCCAGTTTTACCTTTACTTTAGTATAACATAATTCTCCGAGCAAAGAAACAGAAGTGTAACCTTATGACAATTCTCTCCAAATTTTTACTATGTCATGGCTCATTATAACCCCTCTTTGTAATAAGTCATGAAACATTTATGGATGGAAGTGCACATATCATGAAATTTTAATGTGTACATGCATATCTCGGGTTTCAAAAACCCTTACAGGATATTAGTTCAGTACCATTGAAGATATTTAAATAACTCAGTTTAAACCTCCATGCTATCCAGAAATTCCTCAATGCTAAGTTTGGCACTGATTTAAGACTTGACCCTTTTGTGAACTTAACATAAAAACAATGAGTCAATGACCATGCAATAATAGTAAAGATAAACTTAAAATTTACCTTTAAATTAATTTTCTGAAATCAATAATATGTCTACCTATGAATCATCTGTCTCTTGTCTATCATTTACGTACCCGTGTCTCTATAATGAACATCTATTGCCTGTCACCTCTCTATTATCTATCGATCTTCTACTATCTGTGTGATCTTTCTACCTACCACCATTAATTTTCCTTGCTTGCTTAGTATTACTAAACTTTGTCCTTGCTTTTTTATTCAAAGTATCTTTCATTCTTAGCCTCATGGGTCCCCAGTGAATATTTGTAAAGTGAATGGGCACTCCAAAGTGTCACAGACTCTATTCATAGAATTTCAAAATTCAATTCAAATGCACTTCTATCCTATAGTGTTCAAAATTCATTCTTCTGTTCTGCCGGAGCTCTAAGGCATCCTGCTTTATATTCCTTGCTCGTCATTCCTGTCATTTATTTGCTGAATTATTATTTCAGATACAGTGTATCCTGAGGCTTATAGTCAAATGTAACAGGAAGGCAAAGTAAATTAGTGTCTGTGACACAGTTCAGCAAATGTTAGTATATATGTGTCCAAATTTTATGAGGAGGAATCAATGGGATTCATAATTGGCTAATATTTTTAAAAGATCCATAAAGTAGAAGTCATCATATAAAACAATTCCTAGGACATGCATTCCATGTAGTGACTCCTATCAAAATATCCCCTGGAAAAGGCACTGTGAAGATACCATAAATCCTCTGTATTTCTTCCTTACATCCTTTTTGAAGGTCAGGATTTTCTGGCTTACCCCTCTATCATGTTCTCTCTCTTCTTCCTTCTTCCCTAGTTGTATCTCCTTTATCATTTAATACATTTGTCCTTTGGGAATTTCACAAAGTATATACTAATCTGTTGACTCTCTTCTCTACCTGTCACCATTTTGCCACCTTCCCACGGACCAAATCGCCACATTCATGCCTGTTTGTTTAGTTTCCTGACTCACTGGCATTAAGGAGGGGCACCTGTATGGTTGTGGGTTTGGAAGGGTCTGTTGTAGCCTGGCGGTCTCCTAGTTTACTCAAGCTAATCACTGCCTCCCCCAGAATCCATCAGTTGCGAATAGTTCAGCAGAGAGCCTTGGGTTCTTCTGAATCCCACTCTAATCTTCAATTAGGCCTATTTCTAAAGTTTGGGTTTTATGGAGATATTATTGGACCAAATGGAGCTGATTCCTGTGCATGGTTAGAGAAATGGTTTAGTTAATATTTCATGTGGATATCTATATTTTTCAACACCATGTGATGAAGAGGCTGTCTTTTTTTCCAGCATGAGCATTTGTCTGTATTTGCACGGGTTTATATATGGATTCTCTGTTCTAGTCCACTGACTGTTTTGTGTCAGAATGTTCAGCAGAACTTTGTTGTTTTTATTACTCTGTTGCTGTCGTGAAATTAGAAGTCAGGGGTGGTAGTATTTATCAAACGGAAGATGACTTTTGAAGAACAGTTTAGGAATTAAGCCAAATGATTCACTACCCTGAGGTTTACGTAGGCATGAACTAATCAGTATTTAACTAACTACCTGGACAAAATGACTACATATGTGGCAAGGGGGCTCCGTTGGCAATGGCCCTTGATGTCAAGCCTGATATCTGTGTTTTTATACCCGTGTCCCATATGATGAAAGGAAACAATTGCTTCACACAGCTCCCATGTGTTGTACTCTGGTTTCCAAACAGATGCCCAGTCAAGCAAACTCACCCACTCGTGCTGCTACAATCATAAACACAAAATAAATACAACGTAAAACCTAAAAGGACAACATGATAGAATTAGGTCAATGGAGACAGTTCCTGAGCACTAGAGGAGATTTCCATATGTACTTGCTATTGGAAGTATTGTCTGAGGCGGTTCAGAAATGGTCGTTCTAAGCATTTGGTGACTGCATGGGTTTTGTCATTTCACACTGCTGCGAGTCTTCTTCTTGACTTCCTATCTATGTTCTTCTTTCTTTCACTGCACCTGACATTAATGTCCATGATTCTGTAAGTGATTTTAAGTAGTTTTATTCCACTTAATACGATTGGTTTGAATGCCAAGTAACAATTGACAATGTGTGGAGGTTGCTTCTGTAGAGATTCAAAGGGAGACAGATAGCAGATACTATTGAAAGAAGTGCCTGAGAATTACAGAGAAAGAGAGAAAGAGAGAGAGAGAGAGAGAGAGAGAGAGAGAGAGAGAGAGAGAGAGGTGACTTTTCTTTACAATTGAATAAATAACGTGTTAAAGTATGGCTATGTGGTCATCCATTCTATTTGCATTGTTAATAACACTTGAGAAAGAATAATAGATTTTGGAAAATCACTTAAAAACATCCTTAATTATATGTGATTTCTGTGTTGGCCAGACTTTACTAATAGTTCATAGACTACTTTAAGAAATTTTGTAGCAGATATAAGGTAGTGACAATGTATTGCTGCCACATTTATTAGAAATCAGCATCGGATGGCTGAGGATTGGAAGTCAACACATGAATAACTGCACAATCTCTAAGGTTCCCAAGGACTGTTTTGTGTGTTGTTTGTTCCAGCTTTGGTGCAATGACAGCTCTGCAGAATACTTTGTGCCCCCTTCTCACTTGGAAGGTGAAAAGAGAGTGTGAGCATTCAGTGTGAGGTTAAATGAATCACCATGCCACCGCAGAGACTTTGTAACATTGAACTGTTTCTGTCTTTGAATAAATTATGTTAAATTGAAAATGAGAGGACGTTTTGTCTTTTTCACTGCTTTTCATTTAGAATCTCCCCTCCCCACATTTTTGTTGGCTCTTTGATAATTTCGTACAGTAGTTTTTGATCATATTCACTCATTTTCTCCTACTTCTCCAAGTTTCAACCCTTTTTCTACCTCTCCAACTATGTGTTTCTATATTTTTTTTCAAATCTGACAAGTTCAGTTTATGTTTCCTATATACCTTTGGGGCTATGAAAAACCTACCAGAAGCTACACATTGAAGACAACTAACTGTTTTTCCCAGAAGAGTACTCAGTTGCCAATGGATTTTTACTTTTTATTTTTGAAGGACTAGATTGATTTATCCGAATTCTAGAATACTCATCAATTCGTAAGTATATATTGATTATCGTAATATATATAGAGCTCCAGAAAATTCAAAAACAATCAAAGGGTTTATAAATTAAAGCAAATATTTTCTAATTCACATAAACAATGAACGAAGGGAACTGTGGATTTGCACAGAAACAAGACAAGTGTTATAGACCTTTTTCAAAATGCGAACAGTTCAGAACACAAAGTATTGGTGATAGAGAACTGAATAAATATATCTGTAGTATAAAAGGATCAGGAAGTCTATAAATTCTGTGATTTCATTCTTTGTGATCCTGAGGGATTGGATTTCCCCCGTAGGCCACAAAGAGAAAATATTATTTTTAGATACCATGTCACAGTATAAGTTCATAGAATTAAGTGGGAACCTACAGGAAAGGTGATAGTATACATGGTGATTAATTTAATTCATACAAAGAAAAGAAGAGATGAGAAGTTGAAGTTAATTAATAACTGAAGACCCTAAACTTGTGTCCATGCAATGTCCTTTTGATCAACAACACCAGAAATGTCTAATGTTAACAGTATAATAAAAGCATGGAAAACATGACTTATTTTAATTATTTTGATAACACATTTTCATTTATGTGCAGAATTAACTATTCAGCAAGTAAGCTTGTAGACTACTGTAATTAGTCGAGATATTTAGCTTACCAGATTCTTTTCAAAGAAATGAGCAATAGAGAGATTGGGAGTAGTCATTGCTCCCTGTAAAAATTTATGACGTGGGCATGGTGACTCACAACTGTAATTCCAACGCTTGATCGATAAAACAAACATGATTAAGAAACAGTTTTGGTTATAGAAGGAGACTCTGTCTCAACATACAGTTTGTTTTGAATGAAGACAGTTGATTAGGGGCTTGTTTACAGTGTCACAGGTGTAGTCCATCATCACCACCATGTCTGGAAGCATGACAGGATACAGGAAGGAAAAGGAGCAGTTTCTGAGAACCACACCCTCATCCATGGTGAAGGAGAGAGAGAGACACCAGGCCTGGCATGGGCTTTGTGAAGCCTCAAAGGCCACACCCAATCACACCCTTCCTTCAATAAGTTCGTAACTCCCAATCTTTCTAAAGTTATCAAGAATCCCACTGCCTGGTGGACTAAGTGTTCAAATATCTATTTTAGACAAGTGGGGTCCACTGCTTACTTTTTTTGAGCATGACTGTGAGCATAAATTCAACCTCTAGGCATTGCCAGATGGGGCTAAAACTGGGATCTCATCTCTCACATCATTGTGTCAGTTTGCTTCACTCAGAAAACTCCTGCCTCTCACGGCACTCCTCCTCACCACAGCTGAAGGTTATGATACGGGATCTTCTCTGAAAGGTACCACTTTCTTCTTGTACCTATATTTTTGTAAGCTTTTCTTCACTGTTATCATGTGACAGACTTCAAAAAAATCCCATAAATGGATATATGATGTTATAGGCAAGTTTATTATGCCTTTAAAAAAAAAGCAAAATCATGACATTAATGGAAGCCTTGTAAATTTGGCAAAACAAAATAGTGATACGAGTCTAATTCACTATCATGGACATAGCCAAAATTGAATAAATGCTTACTTGTAAATATTTCTCATTTATAGTAAAAAACACTCTTGATAAAGATATTAAAATAGCCAGTGAAATTAAATTGTAGGGACCTATCTTTCTTTAATACATCTATTTCCTCCCTTTTTTAATCACTCCACACATTCACTCTTTTTTCACTGTCTCCCCCTTTGCCTTTATTCCTTATTCTCTTCATCTTGCTTTCTATTATCTCTATTTTACTGGGATTTGCATGCTTATACACATATGTATACTTCCTGATAGTTTGCCACAATGTCCCAGACATAAGGATTTAATATACTAGAAGAGGTGTTAGTCAAAAACCAATGTGTGTGTGTGTGTGTGTCTGTGTGTGTGTGTGTGTGAGAGAGAGAGAGAGAGAGACAGAGACAGAGACAGAGACAGAGACAGAGACAGAGAGCAGGAAGAGAGAGGGGGATTTTAGAGTGAAAAATGTTTTACTTAAGGCAGGCATAATGAACACACAAGCTGTACTGGTACCAAATGTGGAGAATTATATGTTTAAAGGAAATGAACAAGGAGAAAACACAAAGATTAAAGATTATGTTTTAAGATGGAGCTGGAGAGCATGAGTGATGTCTGACAGCTCGTTAAGATGTTAATACCTCCACTTAGCGGTCATAATGAAAGTGAGGGCTTTTCCAGTCTATACTTTTTGCTTTTCCCAATAAAATAGAAGTTCTGTGGAATTAGATTACAGGCAGAAAACTCTGGAAAATCAATTTTTTTCATTCGTGAACATGTAGACAATTTAATTTAGTTCTTGAATTTGAGTACTGTAGCCCTGACAAATCAATAGAAATCTTGAACATAATTTTGCCACATGATTTACTTTTTAACTTCAAAAAGACCTAGAAAGAACATTGACTTTTCTCACAAAACAGCATAAAACAATTGCTTTCAGGTTTTATAAGAATGTCACCAACAGGTACTTGTGTTCTGTAAAGGACCTTGTGGGATGATTCCAGAAATTCCATAGAAGAATATCCACATTTTCTCATTATTCATTTATTATTTCTCAACTTTAGATGTGGTTTGATTCAAGATTTTTCCATGATATTTTGATGAAATTTAAAGAAAAAAAATCAGCCAACCTAACATGAAATTTGGATTTGAATATTTTTTCTTAATAAAAGCTGTACTAATGCTGCCTACTGTTGCAAAAATGAATAAACATTTTTTTTTCTCAAAGAATACAGAATTTGGAGAGCACAGCTCCAAAGAAAAAGGATTATTGTTATCCCAGTATTTACTAGCTCCCATTAATTTTCAGGTATTCATGGACATTGGTGACCTCCCTCTCTAACCCATATAATGCCAGCTGTTGCTGTTGTGATCTCATAAGTACAATGGCCTTGACTATCTAGCGGACAGCACTGTACATCAGTCCTCGCCAATCTATGACTTTACAATCTGTCTGCTTTCCCTTACCTCATGTTCCTTGAGCTTAAGGGGTTGGGTTGATGCAGATGTCACATCTGAAGATGAACACTCCACAATCACTTCTTCTCTGTCTTTTGAATGATTGTGATTCTATGTTAATTACTGGTGTGGGAAATCCTTTTATCTATGTGTTGCTCTATTGGTTAATGAATAAAGAAGCTTCTTGGGTCTACGACACAACAGAATAGAGAAAGGCAGGAATTCCAAGCAGAAATAGAGGAGAAAAGAAGGTAGAATCAGGAAGACGCCATGTAGCTGTTGAAGGAGAAAGACGCTTGCCCAAGAACCTTACCAGTAAACTATGAGCCTCAAGGTAACATACAAAATTATAGGAATGGGTAATTTTAAGATGTAAGAGTTAGTTAATAAGAAGCCTGAGCTAATAGGCTGAGCAGTGTTTTTATTAATATAGTTTCTGTGTGATTGTTTTGGCTCTGGATGGCCAGGAAACAAAAAAAAGCAGTTTCCATCTACAAACTAACATCTATTGAAAATGAAGAATCTTTGATGAAGGGTGAAATTTTTACTGATATATGCAATTCCGTGCTACATCCTTGTATCAAAATAGCTGTAGTAGGCTCTTCGCTAAGGCTTATACCTCCCCAGGAACCAGTACACAATAATAATTCCGAGTTCCATCCTGTGGTGTTGGTTTTAGATCCAACAGAAGACTTTTGGATAAGCCTTTAACATCCATGGCATGACTGCATCCAGAGGTATCTTTTCAATAGTGCAGCTGTTGGTGTTCACTGCCGATGGCTTTCCTCCCTACAAGCCTACATAGAACCCTTAAGCACTATGAAAGCTAGCCAGCAGGGAAGAAGCTTCCTGGTCAATCTCACTACCTGTGACTAAGATGTATAACATCTCTAGCAACAGAGCCATAGCATCAAGTTCATCAACTGTGTTATTTGGGGGACTTTCTGGGACTCCTTTGACCAACATCTGGAGGGGAAATATCCTGTACTCTGAACTGGACTTTTTTCTTGACAGGCTGTTGTTTCTGAAAGGAGCCACTCCTCAGCCCCTTAACTCCAAGTAAATTCCTTTTTAAATGAGTGGTATTTTGTTTGTTTATTCATTTTTGTCCTGTTGCTTTGTTTTTTAGTTTTCAAACACCCATAGTGTGCATGGACGAGCAGGTGACCCTACCTTCACGCACATACAGATGTTAACCAGGTTCTTTGGGTTATTTAATCTTAAAAGAGAATATAAATTTGGAAGGGATTGTGCTCGTCTGGGAAAACATATGTGTAAAAGGTAATTAGCTACATATATAAAATAGATAATATAGATAATATATAAAATAGAAAATAGATAAATGAAATCTCTTTTAATAAGGAAGGAATAAAAGGATATAAACAAATGAAAAATATACATGAAAAAACAATTGTCTCAAAATGACTTAGAGACTCATTAAAATGTGAGATTATGTCTCACAGTACAGTGTAGATGTACTATACTGTGTACATGTATAAACAGCAATATATATGTACATATACACATATATATATACGTATATATACACACACACAGTATACACATACACACACACACACACACACACACACACACACGCACAGTATAGATGTTACCCGAAAAAGTCTACTAAAACAGGCCTGGAGAGTTTTCCAGCTGTTCTAACATGAGAAGAAAGGAAACGAACATTCGAAACAGGGCAAAGTATAAGAAAATCTCTTATTTATGTGGAAGCAGCTGAAAGCAAAACACTAGAAGTCTCTGTAGAATGACTAACACATTATGAATGGGACAAAAATGCCAATACAATCAATTAGTTAAGACTTTGGAGAGGCCAGGTAGAGCTCCAATTAAAAAGATGTGTTGTTCGTTTGTCCGCATAGCTAAAGCTTAAAAGAAACAATGGAGTGGACTGAAAGGAAATAACATTAAGGAAATGGGAATAAGGAAGCATGTTTTGAGAAAGACACCGTTCACCACTTGATTGACGGCATGGATGCTACTGTTTTTGAATTAGGCAATTTGTACAGATCGCGGAAAATAAGGCTACCCATGTTTATAACATAGCACATGAATATCTGTTCATCGCCCATGATGTCTTAGATTTTGGGAACAGGACGCCAGAGAAGACAACTAACATCATCATCTGAACCTTCTGTCTTTACAGGAGATTGGTGAAGAGAACAAAGGCTGAAAGGGCTGTCACACTTCTGTTTATGAAAGACTTCAGTTAGAACATACAGGCAAGCCCCAAGATTAGTAGGAAGGCAAGGATTAAATAACAAAAGGCTGTGTAAAGATTTTCATACAGTTTGAGCTTCATCGTGGAGCTGAAGGAACCCAGAAACTTTGAAGTGGGGATGCAGAACATGTCCACAGTACAAGCAGTGGTACAGCATGGAAGGCATTGGCAAGGATCACAGAAACAAGCTGGTACTTTATGTATATTTTAGTCTTGTATTACTTACCTATGAGTTGAAAAAAAATTCACAATATCCCGTCCATATGATAAGACACAGCTTGGAATGTAAAGTCTATAGCTGCTTAAAATCCTCCAAGATAGTTCAGCAAAGGCTTTATCCTGACACTGAGTTTTTCTCCTCTCTCTGTCTCTCTTTATACACATCTCTTTATTGCTCTCTCACAGACAAGGACAGAGACAGAAACAGAGAGAGACCAGATGACAGAAACTTTTCCAAATATTCAGCATTTAAAATCTCCTTGAAGAAGGTTTTAGGGGACTAAGACTCATAATGTTAATTGAAGGTCAAAGCAAGACCCCATGGACTGAAGTTTGAAAAGTGAAACATATGTTCACACAAATGCTGCGGATTTCCTATGATGTACATCTCTGAATAAAAACGTTGGAAGGTGTTAAATTCCTCCTTCACACTCTCATTGTTTTGGCTTTGAATGTAGATGCTAGTGTGCCAACACTAACAGCACTGGCATCATCTGGGAAGTTGCCTCACTGTTGAGTGCACAGCGTAATGTAAGAGCGAGCATCCCATTTGGAGGCTTGAAAGCAAATCTAATCAGAATTGGACATAAGAAACGTTTTTCTCTGCTTGTTTTTATATTTGAATACATAAAAAATCTCATGTAAACGTCATTCATCAGCATCTTTTGAAATCCAAATGGAGCAGATACGGTTGTATTTAAGGTGTGCCTCTGTTTTATACAGCAGAACCAGTTTGCAAAGCCAATCACTAGGAAGAGAGAAAGGGAAATTAGCGTGAGTCATGGTGTCGAGATGAAATAAGAAAATTCATGGGTGCGAGAAGCTGACTGGTAGTGCTTCTCTACCTATAAAACACCTTTCCATCCTAGGGAATGCCATCATTCTAGTGTATTCCACCTAAGGCCACTTTTCTTATGATTGTGGCATTTCAAAAAGAATCCAAGTACTGACCAAGCAATTATCCCTGGGGCCAGACAAGTCATCTCTTTGATAGATATGTATGAATTGAAGGCTAGATATGCCCAAATCTGGACATGCTATTATTCCTCAAATACCTCCCCTTTAGCCTTCCTCATCTGAATGCTGTGTACTAAGAGCTAGAAAATGCCAGCAAATGAACACGATGCTATCCTGGGATTCTGCACACACAAAACCAGGTAGGGATCCCACAGCAAGGTCAGAATGAGAAGCAGGCCAAAGGCACCAAGGTTTGATTCCAAGTTCAATTTTTTTGTACTCATTTGTGTTCCTCATTTATAAAACAATACTGACTTTTATTTGCCTTATTTGAGCTTGATAGGGTAAAAGTGTCATTTGAATTAAATTTTTAATTAAAATTGCACTATTGGTTTTTTATTCGTCTGAATATGTGGAGACACTATTAACATCACATGGTTGGGGATGAAGTGTGCATTTCTTTGTGAACAGTCCTGGAGGGCAGAACTGGGAGCTATCAAAGAATGGGGATCCCTTTTGATGTCTTACACATCCTCAGTATGCGCTTCTTTATAAAATACACACAACAATATTGTATTTAATTTATTACCCTTTTATCTATTTTAATGTTTTTATGGAGCCATATATTTTTCTCCACTCCCCTCTGTTCCTCTCCCTCCCCTTCTATCCTCTTCCATGGTCCCGGTGCTCCCAATTTACTCAGGAGATTTTGTCTTTTTCTACTTCCCATGTAGATTAGATCCATGTGTATCTCTTAGGGTCCTCATGGTTGTCTGGGTTCTCTGGGATTGTGAATTGTAGGCTGGTTTTACTCTGTCTCATATCTAAAAATCTCTTGTGAGTGAGTCTGGGTTACCTCGCTCAATATGATGTTTTCTAGATCCATCCATTTGCCTGTAATTTTCAAGATGTCAATACTTTTTTCTCTTGTATAGTACTCCATTGTGTAATCACACTACATTTTCCTTATCCAGTCTTCAGTCAAGG
>JAQHUG010000099.1:1144911-1156985 GCA_028555095.1 Dicrostonyx torquatus
TTTAAAAAAACTGTGCAGGATTCTATACATTTCTGAATTGTCCACCCAAAGCCAATAACAGTTAAACAGATATTTTGTAAATAATCATCTGTGAAATTTGCAAATAAAAATCTGTGAAATTACCATCAGAAAGGGGTGGCACTCGTAGGCCAATCACTTGTGTTTAAGCCTCATACTTACCAGTTGGATGTAGCAACACATCTATAAACCCATGCTGGAAAGACAGAATTCAGGGAACAGTAGGCAGAAACAGCAAACCAGCTAATGAGAATAGTCTTACAGACGACCCATGAATTGGATTGGAATAACATGCCTAAGTGAAGGAGGAGGAAGAGAGATTAAGAATTAGTCTCAACATCAATCTCCATATGTACATTTATAGACATGTATGTACACAGATAGAAACATGTATTCAATCAACATGCATGCATACCAGACTCCCACTCCTCCCACACAAAATTAAGTATGAAACTTGTCTTCAATAAATGCTATCTAGGGGCTGGAGAGATGGCTCAGTGGTTAAGAACATTGCTTGGTCTTCCAATAAATGCTATCTAAATTTGTCCTTCATATGGAAGACAAATACTGAAATTGTAAAACAATAAGGTGTACATTTCTTTATGTGTAAAGAAAAAACAATTAAGGATGATGTTGAAAGATTTAAATATTTTGCTTTTATTTTCATGGTCTTCATTGATTTAATTCATGACTGATCAGTGTTAAGGTAATTACAAATGTAGTAGAGCCTTTTAGCACAATGAAAAGTAAATGCATGTACCGAAATTGTAAGACTGAGGATGAAAATTTGAAATACTCTAAGGCAGTGATTTTCAACTTTTCTAATTATA
The DNA here is from genome assembly GCA_028555095.1 of Dicrostonyx torquatus. Lineage (NCBI taxonomy): Eukaryota > Metazoa > Chordata > Mammalia > Rodentia > Cricetidae > Dicrostonyx > Dicrostonyx torquatus. Next base: position 1,145,760 of record JAQHUG010000099.1, read on the forward strand.
TGGCCCTTAATATAGTTCCACATGCTGTGGTGACCCCCAATCACAAAATTTTTTAATCTTTGTTTCATAACTAATTTTGTTACTGTTATTAATTTTAAATACATGTTAAATAGGTTATTCAATATGGACCCATGAAAAATTATACACTTAGGAAAAAACAAGAAGACTATTTGGAGATGTATATAGGCTCTATTACTCTGAAAAAAAATTTGTATATGGTGTTTGTTCTTTGTCTTGATCATTATGTGCTCAGCATCATTAATCCGGAAACCTGAGAACTGGAATACTACCAAACCCCAGCCTTTTGAGTGCTGATGTCTTATGCCCGGTGGACAGGTCTATGTGTAGCATCGTGTTTCAGTATAGATGAACGCCTGCAATGAAGAGTTGACCACTCTCCTTGAAGGGAAGAAGACTCATCCCCTCAGCTCATTGTGTCATTCTGAAGATCTCTCTTTGCAAGAATACTCAAAATGAGGGTCAAAATGACATGTGTAAAATGTTTACACCTCATGATATTGCATGTGAGGCTAAGACAAATATCTGTTGCTCACCGAAGATTCAGTTTGTTTGTTTTGGGGTGGTGGTGTGTGTGCATGCTCACACACACACACACACACACACACACACACGAATTCTTATTCTCTGCTTTATAGTGACTAATATTATTACAAATGTCAAAACAGGCCGATTAAAACGTGCTTATTACAAAATCAGGAAATATTCATGTTTTTCTCAACACTGCAATGAGAGAAATGAGAGTTGTTGGGAAAACTGGGGAAAATATGGGAATAGAATGCCTTCTATTCAAGTATGGTGGAAGACTCAGCACCTTGCATAAACCAGAAGAAGCAAATGTTGGTTTTAAACAAGAAACAAAAAAGGTTAAACACATAATTTCTATTCTGAAAGTGATAAACAGAAGCTAATGAAAACTAGTGAAACCAATCAATACGTGCTTCTATTACTAATATAACTCGGTTGATAAAGTTGCTGTCTTGCTAGCCTCAGGGTCTGAGTTCAACCCCAGCAACCACATAAAAAGATGAATATGGTGATTGTAATAACAGCTCTGAACAGGAAGAGGCAGGAGGATTTCGGGGTTTGTTTACCAGCTAGTCTGATTACCCGACTGGTAATCCAAAGGACCCAGTGAGACAACTTGTCCAAAAAAATAAGGTGCATGGCTCCTGAGCACTAGTGCTTGAGGTTGGCTCTTGTTTCATATATGCATGTACACAGATATACACATCTACCACAAACATGTCAACAAACACAACACACATCCCCTCCCACATACAAAAAAGTTTATGCTATGCCTCCCTAACACGTTTTACCTCAACAAAGAACAAAACAAAAATTCTTTCTTTTAATAGTATGCTACCTAGCATCAACCAATGAAAGCATAAATGCAAAAGGTTTTCAGCACAAGTTTTATATGAATACTTTTTAAAAATTACATATATAGGTGTATATATAAACACACACATATGGCACAAGAATGAGAAATTCATTCCTTTACCCAATGAAAAACATTTTAATATTTCATAGAGAGACTGAAGATAACAGTTCTGGCCTTTGGCCAGAAGGTTCAGTAGAGAACACGGTGGAAATATGTATAGGCACACTGAACGACTAAAGCATCATGTAATCATTAATAGGATCAAAAACTCATGACAGTTTATAAACTCAGAGAAACCTATTACACAAATCCTTTGCTCGTGCATCATGACTCTTAGATAATGTTTTAAAGTCTGTCAACACAGAATGTTTTTGTATATTACAGGTTCAGCCCCAACTCCCTAACCTGTTTCCACTCTACCTCTCACCTTGAAAACTCATCGCATCTTCTCTGTGTTTTTTTTTCCTTGTCATTTTTTTTTGTCACTACTAGTTTGCTTTAGTTTGTGTTTGGTGTCTAAAAGATTTCACTGTATTGCCCTGGCTGTCCTTAAACACCACATTCAAGTGATCCTCCTGCCTCAGACATGGGAGTCATTAGAAGCAACGGTTTCATGTATTGTTGTTGTTTGACAGAAACACAATTCTGTGGTCACTACCTGAACATACATTGCTTCCATTTCAAAAATGATAGTTGATATTTTACTATGAAGTAAAATAATAAACCCTTTGTTTTATTTTGATTCAACTGAAATGTTCAATTTGTTTAATGGATAAAATTATTGAAAACCTTGGTAAATGTTTGACTGGTAACGTAGCTGAGTAGGTTCAAGAACTTACTTCAAGCCTGACAACCCATGTATCAGTCCCAGGACCCACATGGTGAGAGGAAATACTATTGCAGGATGTCATCTGAGGTCCACATATGAATCTGCACATTCCCCCTTCTCTATGTACACCCACACAGAAAATAAATGAATAATATGTGTGTTTGTAAGTTTCACTAATTACCTTCTGAATAGATAGGTATGATGTGCCCAAATATTAGTCTTTGCATTGAATTATAAATGTTATCCCAATATATGCATGTTATCATGTGAGAACAAGATTTAAACATCCTAAGAAAATAAAGTCTTTTGGTCACCAATACTGCCGGGACAGGAAAATCAGTTTGAACAACTTGTTTTCAAGAATCCAACATGTGTATTTGATGTGTCTCGCTGTGTTTGGAGAATATCCAGTGTCATATAACGTTGCAAGAATTTCTCCAGTACCATGACTCTTCTCTGACTGTGTATCAGGATATGTTACACGCATTTTACGGACTTTTAGTACCAGTTTTCTCTCCGTGTTTCAGTTGGGAACTTGCTATTTGTGTTACTTGTGATCCTCTTTTCACAACCAGTGATGAACTCATCACAAAAAGTATTTCTATCATATTATTTTTAATGTCTAACATTTTTGAGCCTTTAGAATTTCTATTTCATTGAGTGAATTTTTCATCTATCCTACATTCTTTTCCTTCTTACTTAAAATTCCTACGATTGATAGGTTAGATTGGATGATGACTAACATCTTTAGCTTTTTAGAGCTCTTGACATAGTAATTATAGCTGTTTTACTTTTTCTGGAATTCTAACACATTTCATTGCTGTATTTGATTTTGAGTCATATATATTTATGTATATATATGTATTATATTATATATAATTATATATTATATATATCTTATTATATATATCGTATTATATTATAGGATATATACAGGTTTTACATCATTCCAAAATCTTAATAATGACATAAAATTTCTTCTGGTTTCAAGCATTTTCTCTTTTGTTGTTAGTATTTGATGCTCTCTTAGATCACAGAAATTGTGATCTAAGAGACATCTCTCTAGTGTCTTGATTTTTCTGTCTTCCTGTGACTGTTGTGACAATTTGAGGTATAATTTCAACATTTTAGGAAGGAGTTATGTTTAGTGAACACTGAAAAAACAAAGGAGTGAGAGTAACAAGTTTTCCATCACCAGGGACAAGTCTCTGTTCATGAGCCCTAAGGAAAGTTTTTGGAATAAAGAAAGTTCTGGATTGTTCCCTTAATCCTTCTTTTATCCTACCTTCCACTGGCTGAGCATGTACCTCATGTATTCACTACAGACCTGATGGACAGAGATAAATTCACAGAAGTTTTGTTTTTTTTCAGGAGAGTTCATCCCCAAAGAACTTCTCATGCTCTAGCCTCACATTCTCCTAACCTTATGTGTTAAAATTGATGTATAAATGCCCTGGCCCTTTTATGACTAAGGATTTCTGCCCCCAAATAAGTGGATTTCACTGATCTCCTGGATGAGTCTACCTCTTAAAGATTTCTGTGGAACTTTGCATGAGTCTCCAAATTTTTGATGGGACTAAGAAAAACAATATAATTCCAAGTCATCTTTCTTGTTGTATATAATAAGCATTGATGCCATTCGCATTTATAACAAAGGTGCTGAAACTGGAAATATGAGGGTCTACTTTTGAATTTTGTTAATGGCTACCAAGATCGGTGTTTTTTGTATCTCCTGGTAGGGAATTAACTCCAGCTTTGTCTCCTCCTGTATGCTGCGAATACATATAAAAGCCACAGGATTCTAACTTGTTAACAGGTAATAAGATTAAAATTATAATGCTACTTGAGTCGGAAGTATCCTTATATCAGTTCAGCTTTTAATGGGGGCCAAAATCAAAGGCTGTTCTAGAAAACTGTTGAGGAAGTGTCTTCTCCAAAAGACAGTTTCCAATCCATGAAATTCTTTCTCTGAAATTTGCCCACCACCTGTTGAATATCTTTCCTTTGTACTTGCGATGTTCAGATATTAAAACATTGAAAACATTACCAATTATTTTATACGCAGATTTGGAGAAATGACTTTTCAGTATTTTAAGAGGGTTTTGAAAAGAGATTAGTCCTTGAGAGAGTCATTCAAGAAGAGTCTGCTTTGGGCTGGAGAGATGGCTCAGAGGTTAAGAGCACTGACTGTTCTTCCAAAAGTCCTGAGTTCAATTCCCAGCAACCACATGGTGGCTCACAACCATCTGTAATGAGATCTGCTGTCCTCTTCTGGAACGCAAGCATACATGGAAGCAATGTTGTATACATAATAAATAAATAAGTCTTTTTTTTTAAAAAAAAAAAAAGAGTCTGCTTCATCATTTTCTTCTCATCTATAATCTCTCCAAATTTTACTTAACTCCAGGACAACTGTTGCATATGTTTTCTTTAGTCCCATTTTTAAAACCCTTTATACACATATATGTTTAACTCCTCTGTCCATGGAGTTTTGCATTCATTAATAATTTAGACTGTTTCTCCAAGAAAAACGTGTGGTGGGCAGAATTATAATACTCCCTCCGAGAAGATGAATCTCTATTAACCAAAAAATGAGATTATTTTAGGCTACATGAAATAGAATTAGGTTTGCAGATGGAATTAAGGCTGCAAATCTGCTGATTTTTGATAAGGAAATGATCCTGGATTATGCACAAGCGTAGCCTGAAAAAGGGAAAAGAAGTCAGAATAGCAACTAGACAGAGAGATGATGGAAATTTGCCCAGAGAGGTGCAATGATGCTTCTTTGACATGAAAATAAGGACCCTGAAGCCAGGAATGCCTCCTGTTCTCAAGACCTAAGACAGAGCAAGAAAATAGATATCCCATGATTTTTAATAGTAAATATCACAGTTTGCCACCTTGGTGCGAGGCTAGCAAGCTGTGGCAGCTTCTGATAGGCAGACCAGTAAAATGAGACATGCACATCGGTGTGAGATACCAAATTTAATGTTAGTTTGAAAGTAGCAGTGGGAACACATAACTCCTCCTGACTCCACCTTTGCTTCAATTTCCCCATTCCCTTCCTACTTAATTACCATGTGGCTTTTTAAAGGGTTGTCAGGGTGTTTTACGAAACCAAATTCCTCTTTCAGATGACTCTGTCACAGACCCAGTTACCAGAAATCATGTTTCAGGCAAAAGTTGTTTTCAAGACACCATTGTACAAATTTCTATTTTTTTTCTTTGAAGTGATACCATAATTTTACAAAATGATACCCATAAAGATTATTTTCTCATCTAATAAGATAATATTTTACTTCTAAAATCTACTAGCACTCTGAAATGAGCCCATAATATACATTGTAATCATAGCCAGGAGTTGCTTAAAATATTAATCAAGGTTTTTTTTTTCAGATAAATAGACCCAATGGGATATTTAAAGAAATATGAGGATTTGATTTTGAATATGCTTCACACAATAATAGAGGCTGAAAAGTCTCATTTGATGATCATTATAAGCTAGAGAACTTGAAATATCAAATTCAGAACAATTCTAAATGCGTGAGAATGAAGAATGCTAAGTACTCAGTTTCCCGGGGGCAGGAGAATGAGCAGTTCCCATCTCAAGGAAAGAGAACTCACCTTTCTCTGCTTTATTTTCTATCTAAGCTTTCAAAATTTAGACAATGAATAAATCATTATTTAACATATGATGAAGATGTCGTCTTGACTTGCTTTTAAAGATGGGGGGAGCGTGCACATGCATGTGGCATGAATATATGTTATGTGTGTGCCTAGCCATGAAAACCAGAAAAACAAGAGATCTCCTGGTGCTGGGGTTATGAAAAGTTGAGGGTTGCAAGATGTAGATACTGGGAAATGAACTCTGGCCTTCTGGAAGAAAAGCAAGTGATCCTAACCACTGAGCCATTTATACAAACATTACGTCATCTGGGGCTGGCGAGATGGCTCAGTGGTTAAGAGCATTGCCTGCTCTTCCAAAGGTCCTGTGTTCAATTCCCAGCAAACACATGGTGGCTCACAACTATCTGTTATGAGATATGGGGCCCTCTTCTGGACTGCAGGCACGCACACAGAAAAGAAATAATGTACACTTAATAGATAAATAAATCTAAAAACATCACATCATCTTAATTCCTGAGCCATATATCCAAACACTACATCATTTTTTTTCTTGTATCCTTACCATAAAATACTCTAAGAGAAACATCTGGCTTGCAATCCACTATTTTGTGACTGACATCATGCTTTCCTCGTCTTAAAAGAGAGAAATTCTAGATTGTGCCTTCCACTGACAGACAGATAAGGCAATCCTATTTTCAGGTGGCTAGTTGGTTTTGAAATAATACAGCGCCGCGGGAAAGAACTAGTGCAATTGGCATCTCCTCAGTCCTTCCTTTTACTTGTTACTCAATGAAAAATAAATGAACATTGACTGTGTTTTAAAAACATACAACCATATATACAAATAAACATAGGTGATTTTATTGGACATTCAAATTATTGTTAGCCTTATTCTAAATGCTAATGTCTTGGTTAACATTTACCCCATTATGCAACATATCATATACCGTCTCTGCCCTCAAACTTTACCAGGGGTCCAGATCACATTTGTTCTTGGAAAGAGATCAGTTCCAAATCATACATCACAGTCACTTGCCTTGCTTGCTCTTTCTTTTTATTATGAAAGAGAAGATTTTTTTTCATTACTTATTTTATGGTTAAGTGATTATTGACCACTTATTTTATTGAATAAATCTCAACGTCTGGTTTTATGTTTTCTTATGAAGATTACCTTATGCATACTTTGCAAGAAGATATCCAACATGGTATTCTAAGTTCAGATTACAGATATTTTTCATTACTGATGAAATTCATGTTGGCCATTTAATAAAGATGACTTCTAGGCTTCTGGACTTGAAGGTCATCTATTTACAAGACTGGGGAGATGTCTGTGAAAACATGGTGACATGAATTTTGGACCCCAGAATGTGAGCACACTTGAGCACACATCAATACACATGTGCAAACAGGTGATCATCTAATCATTCTTGCATACATGTACATACTTGTACACATGAAAATGTTACTTTACATACAACATATACATTCACGAACATTTTCCAAAAGCATCTCTTTTCTTGCTGTATTCCTTTAATATTTCTGCACAGTTAGCTTGTAGGTAGCTAAGAATCTCAATATCACATTCATAATCTCTGCACTAAAGCCTTGTGTTCCATCACTCACCTTCCATTGTATCAGTCCTTTGATCATGCTGCCACCTCCAGCTGTGGGTGCCCTTCTCACTCACTTGTCCTCTAGTACATCTTTGTAAAACTTAGGCTCTTTATTTACAAACAAGCATGATGAGTATCTACTGTTCTTGGTCTCTTTATTGCTGTGGGACAATAGTTTGTGCCCTGTCACTTATATCTTAAATAAATGCTATTTGGCCAGTAGCCTTGCAGGAAGTATACAGGGGGTGACCAGGCAGGAAGTAGAAGCAGGGTGACCAGGCAGGAATTAGAGGCAGGGCAATGAGAATTCTCGGAAGAGGAAAGTTCTTTCTACAGTCATGACCCAGCCACAGAAGAAGCAAGATGTGACTGCCTCGCCTAATAAGGTACCAAGCCACGTGTCTAACATAGACAAGGATAATGGGCTAATATAAGTTATGAGAGTTAATAAGTCTGAGCTATTAGGCCAATTAGTTTATAACTAATGTAGGCCTCTGTGTGATTTATTTGGGACTTAATGACTATGGGAACCAGGCAGGACAAAAATCTCAGTCAGTACTTTATTAAATTTAGTGATGAAATATTTAAAGATTAAGTAGTATGGACAAGAATGTCCTTTTAAAGATGAAAGACAATTGAATAAGGTGAAGAAAATCTACTGATATTTTATTTCAACACACTTTATAATTTGTTCAAGAAACTAATTTAAGATATAATTATGAACAATAAGTCTAGACTAGTAGATAAAAATATAATAATTTTAAATTCCAGTTTGGGATATAATCTATGTCAAGTAAATTCTGCCCTTCAATTTGCTTCTGATAAAGGCTTTTCCAGACTATTTTCTACAGTTTGTGGTGAGGATTTTGCTTTCACTAAAATTCCTTAACAAGGATCCTTGTAGAGAAGCTGTGTTTCTCCCAGGCAGCTTTTATAGCTTTCATTGTGATTTTTTTTCAAAGAGCTCTCTAATCTCATATATAAATTAATTTACTGATGGTATTGAAAATAAAATCAATTCTTCTCTATCATTTTTCTTGAAACTGGATACCTCTCTGATTTTTATGACTTCATTCTATCAACAAGAAGTAGGGCCTGTTATTAGATTTTTCGTCTTGTAGTGGGAGAGAGTGCTGTGGTGTATGACAAGTGAATTACTTATTCAGCAACTGGGGAAATAAGGAAGGGTTCTGAGCTGTGGATTTATAAGACCCACTGAGACTGACTCCACCTACAGCTCCTTGCCTGCTGCTCACTGGAGGAGTCACTTTGATTAAGTCACCCTGGTGACATCTGGGGTTTTTAAAAATTAGTCATTTTCATAGCGGTCTAGCTCCTACCTTCTTAATTCAGTTGCCTCAATAAACAACCACAGTTCCCTTTTGCATTTGGAGGAGGAATATTTAAATTTCATAGTTATTATTCTGTTGTGGAGTTTTGACACAGGTTGACATGCAGCTAACTAGGTTTCTGTTCTGTAAGCTGAGTTTCAAGTCAGAGGTCTATGTTTTGACCAATATGCTCTGTGATTCTTGTTGTATAGAGTAAGCTAAGACTAAATTATCACAAATAGGAACCACTGATAGAAACAAAATCATTCAAAGAGAAACAAACATAGTTTTAGGAAGTATAGGAATCAGTAATTCTTGTATAGTTGTGGAGACTTTAACAAAACTGCGCTATATGAAAAACAGAAAACATCATTAATAAGCTTTGATTTTTATGAAAAGGAATCCCTATGAAAAATACTTTAAAAATTGGCCTGGATTGTTATTGCTGTTTACAGCAATACACAAAAGAAAATACACAGACTGGAATAAATAATGTTGAAGAAAAAAGAATGGAAATTGAAGATTTTCCAAAATATTAGCTTATTGAGACTGAAAAATGTTACAATAAAGATTTTACCATTGAAGATCTAGGATTTTTTTTTCCCATGTATATCTACTTGTTACTTCTTTGGGAGAAAAGCAATTCACATGGATACCTGCCGACATTTCAGCAGCTCTCGGAACAGGATTAAACACAAGAAGAAAAGATCTATAGGAGCACCTAATTATTCATGGAAAGAGGATCTTCAATTTGTGTGGACACTGTCAGCTTGGACTAAAAGGTGTAATGAGTGAGAGTATTTAAACATAGATGCACAATCCCCAGATCTCCATGATTAGCAAATAAGTCAATAAAAAGGAAATTTCTTTTAAATAACCACCCAAAATAAGAGAAAACCTCAAAAGTGATTGGCTTTAATGGAATAGTCTGTGAAATATGTCAATAACAAAGGTAAAATATCCACATTTCTCAAAAATAAGTTGGAGGGAAAGACAGTAGATGTTTTCCATGAAACAATATTTGCAGAGGATGAAAAGTATGTTGCACATACAAGAGTAAGCTTTTCCATGTATGTAATCTCATGCAAGACCTGTATGAGATTAAGTCAATCAAACTTCCAACATGGAAAGGGGCAGTACTCCTAACTGTCCAATCCCTAGTTGAGGAGATATTGGCAATTGATGGCTACTGGTGGTGTGAGTGTCCGTCTTCTTCAGGGATGTTTTCTTGGAGAGGTTACACACATTCCAATAGATGGTCCTACAGTCGTGCACATATAGTGAACACTACATGGACTCAGTAAGTTTAAAGAAACCACATTAAATTGGAAGATAGAGTTATGGTAGGAGCAGGGAAGGAATTCAGTGGGAGGGATTGGTGAATTTTGTTAAAAACAAGAATATCCTCAAAAATTGAAACAATTTTTTAAAATATTTATTATGTATACAATATTCTGTCTATATGCCTGTATTTATTTATTATGTATGCAATACTCTGTCTGTGTGTATGTCTGTAGGCCAGAAGAGGGCACCAGACCTCATTACAGATGGTTTTGAGTCACCATGTGGTTGCTGAAGAGCAGGCAATGCTCTTAACCACTGAGCCATCTCTCCAGCCCCCGAAACAATTGTTTTTTTTTGTTTGTTTGTTTGTTTTTTTACAAAATAAAAGTTTAGGATTTTTTTCTATAGCACAGCACTTGAAACAGAAACATTTTCCTTAATTCTGTAAGGCTGGGGGAAGGGCAAAACTGATTAGAAGCAGCACAGAGAGAGACTTTGATCAGAGAATATTACACAAAGCCTCCAAGATTGAAAGTTCAAAAGGAAACCCCACAAACAAATACAGGTAAGTGTACTGGAAAAGTGAAAACTGAAACCTCCATTTCTCATGGTCAGAGATGTGGAACTCCCACAAAAATGTGCACAAATCAAGTTATGAGTGCAAGGTGTGTCAAACAGCTTATAAATAGTTCTATATATCACGGCGAGGAGTGATTTATTTCAGGTATACAAGGTTGGTTCAACATTTCAGTTTCAATCAATCTTAGCTACCACATCACTAGGCTGAAGAAGAAAAATGATGTGAAAATATGAGCTGAGGCAGAAAAAGGCAGTTGACAAACTATAGCACCTGTTTATGTTTCTAAAAAAATTCACAGCAATACAATATACAAAGCTTCGTTATATGAAAATTTCTTGCCCCAAAATATCTAGTATTGTCCTAAAACATTAAGAAGTTGAATATTAAATTCTGAAAACCATTAGTAGGTTGTAGTTACCTTTCTCATACTTAATCACCATCAATCTAAAAAGAACATAAGATAGTAGCAAACAAGGGAAGGAAAAAATAAAAATTCCATTTTTTACAGATAACATGATTATATAGTAGAGAGACTTTCAAGGATTCAGAGAGGAAAATCC
>JAQHUG010000099.1:1158442-1172234 GCA_028555095.1 Dicrostonyx torquatus
GAGTTGCCTGCCCAGTACTATACTGTGTCTCTGTATTTCTTTCATATCTCTGTTTCTCTGACCTAACATTTCTAATCCACATGCCCCTACCCTGGAAAACACAAACACTTTGTGGCTGGACCATGACAGAAGTGACCCCCAAAATATGGCTTTTGACAATCAACTTGATCTATAGATTTAGCACAACTCAATGAACAAATCTGCAAATTATATATGCACATATATATTTATGCATATATATATCAATAAAAATTCTAACATATAAAATAAAGAAAAAGTGACTCAGAATTTTAGAAGTCACTAAGTTGGGACATTAATGCTGCCCAATTTTAATACATTAAAGCTAGGGTATTAGAAATAGAATATTTCTCATGAAACAATAAGATAGATTTAGACTTATAGCTATATTATAGTCAATGAATCTTATTAAAATGGTACTGTAAACTCAGTGGAGAGAAGACAGACATTATGATAAAAAGGTTACAACAACACATGACAGTCATATTAACATTCATTTTGACATAGAACATAAAATTACAAATATGTACCATATATCTGTATCATCGTAGACCTTAGAGCTAAATGCAAAACACAAAATAGTAGAAATTCTAGAAGAACTTTTAAATAGAAAGTAGTTGGGTTTCCTAGGTGTCCATGGAACACTGGATGAAGTACAATTCAAGGAAGAAAATAAATCTGGATTTATTTTTAAAAATTACATTAACTACATTGGCCCTGTGGAATAAACTAGAAAGAAATGAGGACAAGATCAGAGACTTGGAGAAAATATTTATGAAAAATATCTGTTTATGGATTTGTTCACAAATATCTACAGAACTCCTAAAAGTCAGCAATAAGAGGAGCAATGCTAAAAAGACCATTAAACACTAGAACAAAGAGAATACACAGATTCCAGATAAAGACATCCAAAAATTATTTACACAACTAGGAATTAGAAAGCTTCAATATAAAATAGACATACCACCTTGCACTTGTTAGCATAATTATAACTTCAAACCATTGCCAACATTAACTGCTAGAAAGTATTTGAAATGAAAATACTCCTCTTCATTACTAATGGCAGTTAAAATGGCACATCCAATTTGGAAAATAGTGGCCAGTATCTTACAGAAATGAGCACATTCCACTCTGTATTACAAGAATCATTGATTATAAAATGTTGACACAGAACCGTGCATGTGAATATATGGACTTTGTCAGTGCCAATAGGAAGTAACCGGGATATCCTTCGATAGGTGAGCAGGTCTATTGTGTAACAGCATACAAAAAAGTACTATTCAGTATTAAATAGTTGGGACTAGAAGGCCAAGAAAACATATGACTTACTATTAACGTATATATTGAACACAGGTGATCAGTTTAAAAAGTGAGTCATTATAGAATTTTACTGACAGGATTGCCTAGATAGAGTAAAACTACTGAGTAAAAACTAATGTTTGCCAAAAGTTTTAGTTGTAGTCATTAATAAGAGTGACATAGATTGTCTAAAAACAATTGCATAGAATACTAAGTTTGTATGTACATGACAGTGTATTTGTCCAAACACATAGAATATCATGGCTGAAGTTATAGTTCTTATGTAGTTTTTCTAAATAAATTGGTTGGGGATGTGATAAAATTGAAGAAACAAATTTGCTTGAGTGGAAGATAAAGTGCAGAAGTACCTCACTGAAGATTAAAAAGCAAGGTGGGAGGGCTGATCTAATAACTGTGGGAGTAATGTAAACCATAAAACCAAAGACAAAATGCATTTTACACAATCACTATATTTTGTTTAAGCTCTTTCTGGTGGAGATGTGATTCGCATCTGGGAACACCATGTACATGTAAGGGTGTGGAAGAGAAGGGTGAGAGTTAGGCCTTCTAAAGCTGTCAAAGGTTACAGGTGAGCAATAGGGGAAGAAAAATATCAATATAGTGTTGAGTAAGATTTAGAGACATTGCTATGCATTCATGCAGTCTTTAGAATTGCCAACTTCATAAAGATCAAGATGGGCCTGAGGAAGGATGACAATGTATAGATAGCTCCAACTCAGACATAAGACAAAACACGGTGAGGTATACTCTTCCAGAAAAAAAAAAAGACATCAAAGGAAAAACTGAAAGAAGTGAGAACATCTCTCAGTGTTGACATATTACTTTTTGTAGCAACACTAAGGAAGTTATAGTAAGATACTGAAGACAGAGGGAATGGGAGCATGGATACTGATGCTCCCGACTGGTAAATATTTGAAAATTTGAAATTATGTGAAATAAAGAGTTTATTTTTCAAAATATCAGCGATGTCATCAATTGCCCAAATATTAAATATTTTGCACATAGTTATTAGAGGACATATCCTTCCATTTTCTCTTCTTAAGTAATTTGTCAAGAGAATGTTGTTGGCTTTTAAGGGTAACAGAAGAAGAAGGAGGAGAAGTTCAAGCTTCTAAAAGGCCAACAGCTTGTTGGATAGGAAAGGGTAAGTCGAGACAATGCAGGAGAAAAAGTGTAAATCGTCGTGATATATACACAGAAATGTTGCATAAGTGAAAATTCCGCTGGAATTAAACTGAGGCTGTGGAGTAAGAACAAAGGACGTTAAAACAAAACAAAGGAAAACAAAAACAGGTTTATTGGGCACTGTGCAAATAAAATTACCAGTTTCCTGTGGACATGTATGATTATATTTGGTGAGCTGGTTATGAATGTTTGCTCAAAAATATGTTGAATACCCAGAATGTGACTTTTAGTCATGGCACCATTGTTGACTTTTTTTTTTTTTAGTATTTTTAGCACTTTTAACTGATTGAAAATTTTACACATGTATGTAACATGTATTAGTGAAGTGTACCTCATTTCCTCCCCTTTAATTTCTCCCCTATTGCACCACTATTTTCCCTTCCCGACTTCATGTGCTCTTTGTTGTTGCTGTTTTTTAAGGCCACTGTGTCCAGTTATGGTGCTGTTTATATATACACAGGAGTAGGGCTGTCTGAGCTAGGATTTCTATTGCCGTGATGAAACTCCATTACCAAAAGGCTGGTTGGGGATGAAAGGGTTTATTTGGCTTATACTTTCATATCAGTGTTCATCATGGAGAGAAGTCAAGGCGGGAACTCCAATAGGCTAGGGATCTGGAAGCAGGATGTGAGGCAGAGTCCGTGGAAGGATTCTGTTTCCTGGCTAGCCTATCTTGACTTACTCAGTCAACTTTCCTATAGGCGCTAAGACCACCAGCCCAGGAATGGCACCACCCACAGTGAGCTGGGCTCTACAGCATTGATCACTAATGAAGAAAATGCCCCCAGAGCTGGATCTTATAGATGCATTTTCTTAATTCATGTTCCTTCCTTTTAGATAACTCTAGTTTGTAGCAAGTAGACATGAACTCTCCAGGGCAAGGGCCATTCCCTGGAGTACAGAAAGTACCTCATGGGCTGTATATTCTCTTCTGTTATTGCTTATGAGTAAATGTCTTTTTTATCATCTTTCCCTTTGCACAACCTATATCTTACGTGGCTGGGGATTAGCTGAGCATGGTTAGAGAGGTATTTTATGATTATTTCTGCTAAGCTGTTTCCTGGAACACGTTAGAGGGTGCAACCATTTATAACAAATTCTGTTCCATCATAGTCTTGACCTGAGTTTCAGATCTTAATGAGCCTCACGGAAAGGTTGCCTTCTGGCTCACTAGCTGCCTCTGCGCTCAGCAATTTAAACTGTAGTTAAACATTGAGCACATGAGTCAGCACCTACTAAAATTCCCTTACAAACATGTCATCTGCAGTCAATTATGCTGAAGTATAAGCTAAAATGCCCCAAATCTTCTTTTTGACCTTCAACAGGAGTGAGATGACACATTTTTAGTTAATTTGTAAATGTTATTTTAAAGGATATGAACTTGCTGAAGTATCATGCCTCATATGTTCAAAAGTACAACAGCTGGGTTCAGCTAGAGTCACTTGAACTCAGTCAGCTGATAAAGGAAGACCCTGTGAGCATGAGCAGTTGTTAACCTTGTAAAATGTGTTTAATAGTGTTTTGTCTGCAATCATCACTGTCAAATATGCATCGGAACCACACAGGCGTGTTTACCTAGTCTAGAGTTTAACATTCACTGTATATGTGTGTGTTACACCTGCCACTGTTGTAAAAAAAATTTAAATTTATATTATGTCAAGCATCCTCCCTATGCTCTATATTTCTACATCCCCGTCTTTTTCTTTCTCCATTCTTGGAGCTAAACGAGTTATACTATTTGCCTAAAGTGAATCAGTAATGAAAATGTTAACATATTGAAAGAAGTTGTACCTTCATGTAAAAGAGATCATATGGGCTGTGCAAGAGCCCTTTGTTTCTCTTCAAATACATTTTCAAGTTCTCGCATAGGATCTGGATTCAGTGCCTGGCACCCACATGGTGGAACTGTTTTACACTCTGATTTCAGATTTCTGATTTCTGAATCCTCTTCTGACCTCTGTAGGAGCCAGGTACATACACATGCGGTACACAGACATACAAACATAGAGCTGTTTAATCTCATGAAGAGAAAGGTGTTAACTGTATTACAGAACATGACATTAAAAGACGAGTAACAGAGAGCTACTGAAGTCACTGTGTACTTACAAAATGACAAAATACTGTCTGTATGTCTTCTCCGCTACCTTCCACATTTACTTTCATTCTATGCTCAAAAACAATGTCAAGAGTAGAGCATTGGTATATAAAAGAAAAATGGTTGTTTCTCTTTTAAAAGAAGCAATAGGGCACTCAGAAATATTCCTATAATTGATAGTTCATTCTATGCATGTAAACTAGGAATATTATGGTGTCTTCAAAATGTTAACTCCTATTTCTTTAATATTCCTGGAAAGAAAGACTTCTTGACCGTGGTTCCTTTTTGTTATTAATATCAGTGTGTGTTGAGATGGGAGGGTATGAATGTGTGTGTATATGTGGAGGTCAAAGTGGTTTTGGGTGTCTTCCTCAATCACTCTCCATTTTATTAATGGAAGCAGGGAGTCTCGGTTGAACCCAGAGCTCACAGATTCATCAAGTTTAGCCATCTAACTTGCTCCAGGGATGCCTGTCTTAAAAAAAAAACAGTTGAGTTTCTGGTGGTGTTTTCCTAAACTATGTGTGTATGTTGAGAATATGATCCCTTGTCCTCATGCTTGTGTGGCAAGCCCTTAAACCACTGAGTGAGTCAGTTCCTTAGTCCCTTACAGACTTTCTTGTGTTCATTGATAGCTGTGCTTTAAAGAGCATGGCATATTAATTTATATTACTTCTTAGTTATGTTGTATGAGGTGATTTTCTAATTAACATTTTATTTCATCCTTATGTGAAATTACAATGAACAAATAACACTTACAATTTTTTTCTGAACTGAAGTGTATACTAGTTCATATTAGTTGCAAAGACTCTTAAGAGGAAACTCAAACCTTTAGCTGAAAAAAATGCAAAAGGTTATACTTAAAATGTGTATTTTGTCTGTCTGTCTGTCTGTATGTATGCGTGAGTGTGTACTGAGTATCTGTAGGTACACCAAGTTTTGGAGTGTTTATAGATGACAGAAGAGAGTCTGGGTTCTCTGGATCTGGAGATACAGACTGTTCTAAGAGCAGTGACTTTTCCCTACCTGCTAAGCCATCTCCCGGCCCCAGTATTCACTTTAAAAATCATACCCCTATTAAATACGGCCTTAATACAATTAGACTCCACCGTCAGAAGAATTCTGTTTCTAAGCCATTTTTCGGAGCACATTCTATGTCCGTGCTCTCCCAAACTGGGTCAGCTGAGTACCTGATGTTTTCATTCCCATCAGATCTTAACTCCTCGATCTGAATGAACTCCCTTAGCACGATGAATAAATCAAGTCCAGAGCTGAACGTCCAAACAGCCTTGGTTATCGAGAGCTTTCATTGTATGGAGATGGAGCAGTGATTTAGATGCATTGTTCTTATCCAAGGCTTTTAACTCATTGGATGTTCCGAGATGAAGTGTAAAGTGGTATTTCAGATGCACAGACATTTGCACTGGTCTTTCATAAACAGTCTATTTTATTATAATGAACAGTGACATAACTGACTGTAAACAAGCATAAAGAATTAACGTCAATCCACGTAAATGGTCCCCATCCAACCTATGCTGACACCAACGCAAAGACAGTTTTGAGGGTACTCTGAATTGGTAATGAATGTTTTTCTGATTACTGCCCCCCCCCTGCTTCTTCTGGGCTTTATTTCTAATCTCGTTCAGACAATTGCATTGATATTACCTGTCACTCAATATAAAATTAAAACTCTGAAATCTATAGGGAAATAAGAGACTGGATTGAGAATAGCAACTACTTACATGATTGAGCTTAAGATGCCATAGTGAGCTGCATTGAATGTGGTATTAGGTTTCATTTCCTTTGGCAGTTTGGTTTCAAGGTAATTATCCCCAAAGAGGAAGTCCTGGAAATCAGCTGGCAAATAAGGCAGAGAAGTGTGGTCTTAATGCAATGGGGAGATAAGGACTTTTTATAAGGTAGGGAAAAGGATGGTGTGCAATCATGATTGGAAAACAAAGCTCACGTTGGCGTGTACGATAGGTCAATGGAACAGAAATTCTGTAACAGGAGACATAAGATTTCCAACCATTACCCGGGAAAAGGATAAGGAACACATTCCTGTGATGAGAGTGAGAACATCAAGGTAAAATAGGCTAATTGTTTCAAAATGAGGACAGTACAGTGTAACAGACTAGCAAGTTTGAGCCATCAACTTGTGATGGTAACTACTTGGACAAGTTAACCTTTATTTTTTTCATTTATTAGTTTGAAATGCATGAACCATTACTTACTTGTAAGCTGAATCAAGAAAATAAACAAAACCAAACATTTTTAACTAAGTTGTTATATATTTTTGTTACCACCAAGATTCTAAGGAATATTGGAGGAAAAGTGCTTAATAAAATGTTTTTAAAGATAAATATTGAACATGCTATGCCTTAATAGCAGTTTATTAGTTAAATATGTAACTTGAATGCATCAAAAACTCCACTTGACCCATATATATTTTTTAAATTATATATATTTATATAAATATATATAATTTTAAAACCATTCAAAATACACACATTGCACATGTACACATATATGCAAACAATATAAGCATCCTTTCATGGCTATTATATGTTAGTCCTATTTTATATATGAGAGAAATAAGGCAAAGAGATATTGTCAAATTCCAAGGCCCAGCTGCCTATGTCTAGCAACCTGTAATGCAGTTTGAGTTTGAGACTGTCCTTACCTATCTTACTGTGCATCCTATTTATGTGTAGGATGCTCACTCTCAATTGGTATTTTTGAAGAAATAGATCAATGTTTATGCTCAAGGTTTAAAATAGGATCTAGAATTTTTACCTTTCCCTGTTCTTGTCATGCCTCAGCTTTACGGCCTCATGAAAGGTATTGATTCTGCCCAAATAATATTGAATGTAACTCTTTTATTTTGTAACTGTTGCTTTTTGTTTGTTTGTTTGTTTTGAGTAACTGATTATTATTAATTGAGCAGCTGATAGGATTTACAGTCACGAAGGAAATAAGAGTCTGGTGGGTATATAAGTCCGGGGATTTCTAGATTAGGTTCAATGAGTTGGGAAGACACCCCCCCCAAATTATAAACACAACTATTTCTGTTGGCCTGGATCTTGGACAGAATATAAAAATGAAAGCTATTTGAGTGCTAAATAACATTTACCATCTTTCATCATCCGGTGTTTCCCGTTTCTGGATGAAATTTAACCCATTGCTTCACGCTCCTGCTTACTTAATTTCCCCCAACACGATTGTTTGTGTCTTCAAAGCAGGAACGTGAATACACTCATCCTTGCTTAATTTGTTTCGTTAGATTTTTTTTTTTTAAAACAACAAGACAAGTTAACAAATGTCGTGGGTGATTCTAAAAACGTGAGGACATGCTGACAAAAGCAATTGACCTCCTTCCTGTATCTAATTTCAAATGTGTTCATCAGAGCCAGTGATCCCCACGTGACTTTTGATACAGGTCATTGAGCTAGAACAGAAAAACGTGCACGTGCACTCTGGATCACAGACGTAAAATCTTCACCATGCTTCAGCGCAGTTGCCAGTAGCGATATCTCTGCTTTGTATAAATATTACTCTTAACAATAAATTACTGATTGTATTCACATTCAAATTTTATAACTTCTGTTAAAGTAGCAAAACTTAAATTCCATATTGGTTTGTAGATTTGTAGTTCTTCCATCCTTGATTTCAAAGTTATGCACCAGGAAGAGAAAAGCACAGGTTTTTTGCTCGATCTTTTCTCGGGTTTTCAGGACATCGAAACTTGAAGACTGGAATAAGGTTCTCAGAGTGAATCCCTGGATCCCCGAGTTTAGCATGTTTCTAAAAATGCAAGAATGGACCATGAACCAGAGTACAAAAGACAGGAAGTCATGGGGTCATTACTGAGGAAAATCTTGAGAGACAGTTATTATAGGGCTCACAGTGAATTTCTAGAGCAATGGAAAACAGCTTGAGAGATTTTAGACCAGCTATTCTCAATACTAGCAATGGCTTCTATATCTGTAAATCAGTCACTGTCCAAGTCAGTATTATCATTGATTCGTTCACAGGACTTCAGAGAATTTTCCAGTTGACACATGAAAGAAAACAATAAACAGCAAAAATGCTTTGCACATGTTTCCCAGATAATTGCTTTTAACTAGAGCCCAAAACTCAACACAGTATGCCATAAGTTTTTATGTTGATGTTAAACCCTACTCATCTCTAGGCATTGAACCTCTAACTCTATTTGTTGAATGTGTGGTGATACCAGATTTATGTTCTACATACAATACCAAATGAGATAGAGAAAAATGGAAAAATGAGCCAGACATAGTGACAACGGAAGCTGCTTATGAAAGTTTTAAGATTTTAGGGATTGCTGCTGTTTGAATACGGAATGCCTCCTATATGCTCAGAATTGCAAAGACGCTGTTCCTATTGACAGTGCTGTTTGGAGAGGTTACATGCAGTGCAGTCTTGCTGGAGGAAGTATTTCAGTGGGGATGGAGTTTGAGTGGCAAAAGGCCTCACTCCACTTCCAGTTCCTTCTCTGCTTCGTGTGACATTTCAGCTCTCTGCTCTTGCCATGGTGCCTGCCACTCCCCGCCATGCTTCCGTATCATGAATGACACAGGAGGCTCTCATCCATCTGGTGGGAAATAAACACTTAGGTTGGTTTTGATCATGGCATTCGATCACAGCAACAGAAAACAAACCAATATAAGAACATAGCATTCCACATTTGCTATTGTCTCTTTGATATGTGAGAGGATATAACATCCCCCTGTGTAGTGTACATTTATAGTATATAGGAGATATATAGTGTATATTTATATTTAGGGCTGGGCTTTACATATTTTCTTGTTCATGACAATGTGTTCTTTCTCATATCTAAAATTCATCACTTGGAAAACACAGTTAGCAAGCCACATTCTGAGGGTTAAACTTCTTGGTCAGCATGTTACATTAAAGATTACAAAGAAAATATGTTTACAGCAAAAATTCTGCAGAAAACAATTATAATGCAGTTATATTTAAGGATACCACTGGAGACCTTCACTTTCTTTAAATGTATCAGGTCTTTAAGAACTTTAAGAACTGACAGCTTTTGTCTCTGCTTCATTCAAAGTGTCTTTATCTTTGCAACAAGGAGATTGGTCTTCGGGGTTGAAGATGTGAAACTTGAAAACCAAATGCTCTGAGGCACCTTAAAGCACCAACTCAAGTGGTAGATTATCGATGGTCTTTGAAATCCATGAGGCAGTCTGCAAATGGGATGGGGAAGGGGATCCCATTCCTTTATGCTATGTTGGTAGATGCCAGATGTGTTTCAAGGGACCCAGTCCAGTGCCAAGTTCTTTCACCATCTGGATGGTTACCTTCACTGAATTTTTCCCATGTCAAGAAAATGCTCCGAGGCTTTCATCAGCTAAGACATAAGAAAACTTTTGGAAACGTATTACTATATACAAATTGTTGATGAAATACCTGTTTGTTAAATTAACTCCAGAAAAAAAAAGATAATCTTTTCTCAAAAGGCAGTGTTGCAGTGGGACTGACAGTGCCTCGGAGTTGGCACCCATCCCTACTTGTTATTACTTCTGCAAAACTTCTTAGTGGTAGCAGAAATGTCGTCAACTGAAAGCAATCCGTATAAAACCACTTTCCTCACAGTGTAGAAACTGGGAAAACATTGAAATACCAGAAAAATTTCCACCAACACAGAAGTCAGAAGATGACCTCTATTTGAGCCATTTTTGTTTTCCATTTCAGCAAAGACATCTCTGGAAATCAAGACACGAGAAAACAGTTCTTCACCTCCTAAAACACCATCTTCTAAAACACTTTAATTTGGGAAGTTATTTTAAGGTGCAATATACTGCCACCCATTCATACACTGTTTTATTTTGATTTGGAAAATAAAAGAAACTTTAAATATTGTTATATTTTATTGTATATGTGCACTGATCTGTTCTTATACATAAAAGTGTACATGTTTGTGCATGTAGAAGGGAGAGAAAAACTTGGTTCTCTTTTTTACTTTGGGGCTTTCCACCTTGTTTTTTAAAACATAGTATTTCACTGGTCTCAAACCTACAAAGTGTGTCCGGGTGGTTAACCAGCCAATTCCAGGGAGGCTCTGTAGTTTGCTTCTCCAGTCCTAAGAGTAGAAGCATCTACCATCATATCTTCCTTTGTATATGAATTCTGGGGATTGAACTTAGGTTGTCCTGCTTCTACAGCAAACATTTTGTTGACAGATATATTACTTCAGACCCTTTATCATGGATTTATATGAGATTCTTCTCCTCCTCTTCCTCTTCCTCCTCCTCATTCCCCTTCTTCTTCTTCTTCTTCTTCTTCTTCTTCTTCTTCTTCTTCTTCTTCTTCTTCTTCTTCTTCTTCTTCTTCTCCATTTTCTTCTCCTTCTTCATTTTCTTCTTTTTTTTGCTTGTTTGTTTCTGCTTTGATTTGTAAATTTGGTTT
Source organism: Dicrostonyx torquatus (assembly GCA_028555095.1). Taxonomy (NCBI): domain Eukaryota; kingdom Metazoa; phylum Chordata; class Mammalia; order Rodentia; family Cricetidae; genus Dicrostonyx; species Dicrostonyx torquatus. The sequence continues at coordinate 1,169,514 of JAQHUG010000099.1, forward strand.
TGTTTTGATTGGGGAGGTTGCAAGGGCAGAGGATGGATTTAAGGGAACAGGGAGATAAGTGAGATTGGAATGCATGATCTTAAATACACAAATAATCAATAAAAGAAAAAAATATATAAAACAAAGTGAACAGTCTGGAACAAAACTGTATATTCAAGAATGGGAAGGTGGCAGAACACTTTCCTTGCATATGATGCATGTCAGGTTCTAAATTCACATCTGTTCACTAACAATCACCCATAATTCCAGCACCAGGAGATTCAGTACATTCTTGTGGCATCTTTAGTCACCTATATTCATATGCACATACCTACATATAAATATGTGATTGCAAATAAAATAAAACTTTCTAAAAGCTATGTACCATCTGCACGAGTGGATGCCCGAGTATGTGAGCTGTGTTTATTTGGCCTTCTTAGACCTTTAACACATTCCAAACAACAGGCAGGCATACATATACATATTCCAAAGTATAAGACTTATATTTATAAAATAAATAATATAAAAGTCATACGTGATAAAAACGTATTTTTAGATTATAAAAGTTTCATGAATGGCCCAAGGTGAACTTCTAACTTGAAAATGGAACAAGATTTTAATAAGATGAAAACAAAAATGAAAGAAATTTGTGTACACACTTGCTGAACTTTGCAATTATCTAAAGGATTTCAAACTGAATAAGTATTTATAACATGGAACAACTGCAAAAGATGATTTATGAAAGGTCTAAAAACATATTCGCTTATTAAAGATTTTCCAGTTTATTTATAGTTTTTCAAAGTATGTCTTAATGTACTTCTCAAGTTCTTTCCTCGATCTGTTGTAATGTCCACCTCATATCTAATTTTAGTACAGATTTACACTTCCTTTAGTTGTATTAAGAATATGCCACTCTTGCCTATCTTTTACCAGAACTGAGTCTTTATCTCCTTGATTCTTTGTCATTCAAAATCATTTTTAAATTTCAAAATATTTCAATCACGTTCTTCCTTCTTCTATTCAGATCATTTCCTCCTCCCTACCCAGCCAACTTTAAACTCCTTCTCAAACAGCCAAACACAGCAAAACCAATACAGCAACAAAATCCCCCCCCACCTAGAAAAATAAAACACAACAGTCATTACGGCTATAATTGGAGGCCTGAACTTGGGAGGGTGTGGCTAAAAATGAGATGGGCTAAAGTACCACGTACTTCATTCCGGGCACAAGAAAATTTATTTTCTGAGGGTTAAGCCAGATCACATGAGTGATATTTACCTTGGTGCAAGCTGAGTACAGTCCCAAGGACATGAATAGAGGCTGTACAGAGTCATGAGGACAACTCTTGTTGGAAACATCATTTGAATAATCATGGGCAAGAGAAGGAATTTTCTGAAGTGGAAGTTTTCTGTTTACTACACCTGCGAGGGGCATGAAAGCACGTTTGGAGAATAAACCCATGTTATGGAGGAAAAGAGGTTGCTTGGAGTTTCTCACAAGCGTTCAGAAGTCTCATGGCACAGAGACATTCACAGACTGTGCTCTGACAAGTCCCTGCCCCACAAAGACCCCTGCAATTGTGCAGTCATTATTTCTTGTTGGTTAACAGATTCTGAGCATGAGGCCCGCCGTGGAGGGGTTGATGTACCCGGTGTCATTCCATTGGAGAAAACTGACTCTCCTTCTCCCAGCAGGTATAAATGACAGTTCAGTGCTAACCTTTACCCTAGTGGCTGAAAGTATTTCATTCATTCATGAAATTTTTAAATATATATAACAAAAAGCATAAAAGATAAAACAAAAACTACTTCATCAAAATTGGATAAGACAAAGTAGGAAAAGAGCCCAAGACAACTAAGAAAAGCTACAAGAATCAGAGACCCAATTGCTCAGTCTCTCAGCAGTCTCATAGAAACACTTAACTGAAGCCATTTATATATGTATGTGTGTGTGTATTAGAAATATGTATATTTATATAATGTATACATGCAGAGGACGTGGTGCTGACTTATGCAGGTCCTGCACTTTCTCCTTCAGTTTCTGTAAATTCATACGCTCTTTGTTCAGTTGATTCTTGTTTGACTAGTAGCCTTTATCACCTCTGTCTCTTAAAGTCTTTCTCTTTCCTTTTTTTTTGCAGGGTTCCATGAGCTCTAGGAGGAGGGATTTGGAGACAACCCATTAGGGCTAAGTATCTCAATGTCTCTCTGTCTGAATACTATCTGGCTGTGGGTCTCTGTGTTTGTTCTCATCTGCTGTGTGAGGAAGCTTCTCTGATGATGGTGGAACACAGCATTGATAAATGAGTATTACAGAATAACAAGGTCATTTTATCACTAGATAATGTCGCAAAACAATCCTGCACCAGTTTGATTACAAAGGGTTATTTATTAGAGGGGATAAATCTTACAGATCAATGTCCCAAACCACAGTCCTCTCCTCGCAAACAGGAAACAGAGAGTCTCACAGTCAGAACGGGAGCCAGAAGCAAGAGAGAGCTAGCAGAGGGCTGCCACCACTTTTTAAAATGGATGAGGCCATGCCCCAGTGTGCTGGTATCTTAAAGGCTATTGGCTGAAGGAGAAGGAGCTCTTGCAGCATATATATATATATATATTTACTTTTAGACCAGTTTTATTGAGTTTGCCCTAGGTCCTTTCTTTCTAATCTCAGGTTCTTGGTCACCCAAGTAGTATCAAGTTTCTATTGCAAGGAGTGGGTCTTAAGTCAGACCAGTTATTG
>JAQHUG010000099.1:1178938-1195395 GCA_028555095.1 Dicrostonyx torquatus
GACACCAACTCTCTTTGGGTGTGGTTTCATGTACTATAAAGGCAGATGAAAAGTCTATGCAGCCTTCTTTGCTGCCGGATTTGGTTCCAGTTCCCAGAATATGCAGAGAATTGCAGATCGATACCCTTACTGTGAGTTTACCCCCCAATAAAGAAACCTTTGCTATACTCCATTCCAGACTATTATGAAACTCTTCAGTATGACTACAGAAGTTCTCAGTCTAGAACATAGAAACACTGGTGTGGGAGGTCCTTCTGTCTATGTGTTGCTTTTATTGGTTAATGAATAAAGAACTGCCTTGAGCCTATGGCAGGGAAGAACAGAACTAGGCAGAGAAAGCTAGGCTGTTTGCTGGGAGAGAGAAGGGCGGAGTCAGATAGATGCCAGGTATTCCCGCCAGAGACAGATGCTGGAACTTTACCTGGTAAGCCATAGCCACATGGTGATATGCAGATTAATAGAAATGGGTTAGAATAACATGAGTTAGCCAATGAGAAGCTAGAGCTAATTAGCCAAGCAGTGATTTAATTAATACAGTTTCTGTTTGATTATTTTGTTTGTAAGCTAGCCAGGCAGCCGGGAACCAACAAGCGGCCCATCTTTCAACAAAGCACCAATCAAAATAAAGATGGTACTCTGAAGTCAGATGTTTCACAGATGTCAGTAATGCAGAAGTGGAAGATGTGATCTTTGTCTGTGGATAACCTCCTTCCCTTCAGACTTGTTAGGAGGCTTGGTATTTATTATATAATTTATGACTACTGTAATGGCTGTTCTTGAGTGTCAACTTGAATACAGCTGGAACTAAAACCCAAGAGACTGCATACATCTGTGAGGGATTTGAAGTGGGAAGACCCACCCTAAACCTAGATCTCTTGAGTTGGGAAGATCTACCTAAGTCCGGGTCATACCTTCTGGCAGCCACTTTTACAAAGGACATGGAAGAAGGATGTCCTTGCTCTGCCTGCTTGTCCTAGCTCTGACTGGCAAGTGTATTCCTTCAATGGAATTAGAGCCTGCTTTATCAGGATCCCCGTGTGTACTGAAGAACAACTAAGGCATTCAGCCTCATGGACTGAACAACTCATAGGTCCTTGGACATTCCTTCGATAAATAGCCATTGTTAAGCAACCTAGTCCACATTTTCTAAACCATTCCAATAAATCCTGTTGATATATACATTCTGCAAGTTCTCTTCCTCTGGAGAACCCTGACTAATACAACTACTCAGATGGATTAATTTGTTAATTAACTATTAAAATCCCATCCTAGCACTTTTCCTTCCTGACGCTGGCTACAATTATGAAATTTGGTTTCTACCCTTCACTCTAGCTTTGTGGTTTTCATCTTTCCTAATGCTGTGAGACTTTAATACAATTCCTCATGTGTTGGGGACCCTCATCCTTAAAATTATTTCATTGCTACTTCATACCTGTATCGTCGTTACTGCTAAAAATCCTATAATAAACATGTGGTATGCAGGATATCTTGTATGTGACCCCCGCAAAGGGATCATGACCCATAGGTAGAGATCCTGTGCTCTACCTTATGGCGAGACATCTTCTTTGTTTCTGTATCTATAGAGGTTATCACAATGCAACATAAACTATGAAATACCGATGGAAACGTTTTAATCGAAACCAGGGAAGGAACTTTTATATTAAATATAAACAACATTTCAAGTCAGGGTTGTTTCGAGCATAAAGACATTCTTGTCAAATATTACAGCAGCGATGCCTTAATCACTTTAAGACGTGTTTGAGATTGAGCTGGAATGTGGGTCAGTCATAGAATACTAGACTAGCATGTGCAGAGCTTGATGCTTGATCCCTAGCACCAAGAAAAATAACTCTGCATGCATCTATTTTGTGGAAAATTTAATGTAAAGTTGTTCTTGTCCCATAAATAGAACGTATTGATTGAAGCATCATATAAATTTATATTTTATTATTTGTTGGGATGTGAATTTGTGTGCAAGATGTTTGCATGCGAGAGTACAGGCACCTACATGCCACAGCGCATGTTCAGAGGATAATCCTGCCCTCTTCCTTGTTTGAGACAATACCTATCATTGCTCACCTCTGGGTATGTAGGTAGTAGGTCTGTGAGATTCCAGGGTATGTTGCTCTCTATCTCTCCTTTAGTAAATTCTGGGATTATAGAAAAGTGCCACTGCACCTGATTTCATATGAGTTTTGGAAATTTGAACTCAGGAGCTTATTTTTGTACAGCAAACAATGCAGTGAGCGTTCCACCAACTAGTAACATAGATTTATTGACAAAAAAATAGAAGAACAATCTCTAATTAAAACAAACTTTATATCTAGGTTACAGCCATTGTAAGAGTCTCACTTGTAAATGTCATTGTAACAGGAAAATTCTCAGTAGTTCCCGCTGTTAAGAAAGGAAAAGTGGATAGAGCAAGGGATCATGGGAAAGGTTGAGGCTAGATAGCGGCTCCACATAAGCTAGCAGATATTTTTAACACGTGCTATAAAAGCAAAGTCGCTTTGCTGATGTAGAAGTTAGAGCCACAATTATTGTCCTCAATAAGTGGGCAGAATAAAAACTACTTCAGTATGTAGTTCAGTGCGATTTTTCTGGGAGGAAATCTTTTCCTTAATATAAATATATTAATTGGAGTTCAACATACATTCAATTTTGCATCTTGTATTTCCAGTTTCCATCAGAGTAGAGTATAATGAAATACGGATGATGGCCATCATAAACATGGGGGTCCTGCAGAATTAGCATACTCTAAATGAACCACCCATACGCATATAAAATGTGTTTTACATAATATTAAGGTTACACCATATATTTCCTATCCTGTTTTCTTTCTAAATTTCCAGTTTTTGTCATGTAGGAAATAGAATAATTCAATCTGACTATTCTTTTCTCCCACATAAAAAGAATGGCTTTACCTCTTTGTGCGTGCGTGCATGCATGTGTGTGTATGTGTGTGTGTGTGTGTATGTGTGTGTGTGCGTATGTGTGTGTGTTGGAAGGTCAGAGGTTACCTTGAGTGTTGTTCTTTAGAAGCTGCCCCTCTATATTATTTTGAGATTAAAGGACTCTCACTTGAAGCTGGTATGTTAGGTTAGGTCCAGGCTCTCTGGGCAGTGTTCTCTGGGGAGCCTGACCTCCTTAGCAATAGAATAGCAAGTGTATGCTGTGACATTCTTTTTTTTTTTTAATGTGGGACTCAGGTTGAACTCAGGACTTAAAGCATTTTACTTACAGACAGATATCCTGAGCTTCCTAAAATATTTTTTAATTCCATCAATCTAAGGTAAACTACACAACCTTTAACTTATGAATTCCTACAGCAGATCATAAAATTTGATTTTATTACTCTTTCGTCAGAAGAGTGACTGGACTTAAGAAAATAAGTGCAACTAAGAAAAGCAAATGCACAGAAGGTTTCAAAAGTGAATCAAATGAATAAAGGTGGTAGGAGGTGGTAAAAATGTGCTAAAACAGAGGGAAGGTGCAGATCCTTTATAAAGCTTCCTTTACAAGCACTTGAAGCATTTCTAGACCAGGCTCTCTTTTCTAAATACACCTTCTGGTCAATTCATGTTTGGCCACAGAATTTTGAAACAATATGTCAGATTTAGAAGGGTTCAAATATCTGTGACCAATAACTTAATAATTATAAAAATGTTTCAGGATGGCTTATAAATGACTCCTGTAGGTAATCCAGGAGACAAACACATGCACTGACTGGTGAGATCAACGGTAAAATGAACAAGTGCTTTTACAGGTAGCCACATAGATTTATTTAGATATGCAGCTCCTCCTTTGTTCAGTAAGTGACCCTATTTTCCATATCACACTTCTACTCATGCCATGACTCAATGTAAAGTATGACACAGCTAACTGTTGCTTTGCTGTAAATGTGATAGACATCGGTCTATCTGCAGAACTGACTGACTTCCAGCCTTTAATCTCATCCCAGATAGTAATACCTAATTCATCCTTCACACTTGGTGGTCAGAATTCTTAGACATAGAGTGGTTGCCCCCATTCTTTACCTTCATGCTATTTTCTGTTTGTCCACTGCCTTGCAGACACACCCACAATGTTTCTCATGGCCCATCTGCAGTATTCGTTTCTTTGCTTGCTCCACAATAAAATTCCTGACCTAATCAATTTTAGGGGGAAAGACCTTATTTTGGCTTACAGTTCCAGGATGTAGTCTGTCACAATGGAGAAATCAAGGTGGCATGTGTCCTTGAAGCAATAAGTAATACAAGGGCCTTCCTTCGGAAAGCAAGAGGTAATGGATATTCTTGTTCAGTTTCAAATTTGTGTAGTTCAGAATCCAAGGCCAGGGACTGAAACCTCCATAATCTTGACCAAGCAGTATCACAGATTTGTTTTCATGGTGATTCTAAATCCTGTCAACTTGATAATCAACATAAACTAATCATCTCAGATAGGGCAGCAAGGATGGATCAAAGAAATGATTCATCCAATCCAACATGACTAAATTTTATATTTTTTGGTTCATTTATTTAGTATGGGTGACTCAAAGCTTTTGCATCACCAAAAATGCTACACCATCTTGTATGAAAATGTCAGTAAGATGAACTGAGGATTTCAGTCTTCCATTTCCCTGCCATCCCCTAAGCACTCTAGTACAAGAACATGTGTGGCTTAGCTAAAGAGAGACCAATGACTGGAATCCCAGATAACTGTGACCCTGTCTTGTCTATTTCACTTGGGACTGTAAATATTTCTATCATTGTCATAGACCTACCTAGCATTGCTTGGCTCTGCTTATTTCATTGTCATGACTACTAAGTATTGACTTTGTGGGAACCAAAGTAACTTTAGCTACAATGTAGAGTAAAATAGTTATGGGATGCCTAGAGAAAAAATTTGTACTGCAATGTCACACAAATGATCCCCTTTGTAAATTCTGCCAATTCTTTCCCACCCCTTAAGATCATTCAAAACTTTCTCCCCCCAGTAGTACTTTGTTATCTTTCCTGCCTTCTATGAGGTTGAAACATATTCCTATCATCTCAATGAACATCCTTAGACTATAATAAAATTCTATAAAACTGTTTATCTCCTGAACCCCAGCAATGACTTTGACACATGCATGTTTAAGTTCTGGCTGAATGACAAGCAGGCTAAGGCAGTCGTAGAGGGAATGCTCCAGAGTAGGTTGAATTACGTTCCTCAAATTCTTGTTTAGTTTGTATACATGGTATCTTAGGACATAAACATTTGGAGATGAAACATTTATAAAGATGATTAGATTGGAATGAAAGATCTTAATGTATCAATTAATTAAATCTAACTGTGATTTTTTTTAGACGGTGAAGGAACACCAGTGATGTACATTTGGAAAAACAAATTCATCTATCCCAAAAGAGCAGGGCCTTGAAGGAAGACAAACTGGCCAGCACCTTGGCCATAGATTTTTAACTTCCATAACTGTGAAAGAACAGATTTCTGATTAAGCACTCATTTTTCACTATTTTATAAACTGCACTATTAAATTAGGATGTTTATTTAAGCTGGGATGAAGTCCTTTGAGGATCAAGGCCTAATATAGCAGGACATCCAGTCAAGGAAGCAGTAAAAGACAATAAAGGGAATATACAGATGATTTTAAATAAAAACAAATGGACTTAGCTGTACACTACAGAAGTACAAAATAGAATGGGAAGCCAGACCCAACCACAATCACTAAACAGAAAGAAACAGGAAAAACCTGAAACCAATAAGGAACCCATAACAATGAGGGCAGTAATAATTGGACCTCATTTCAAATAATTAATCATCATTATTTATGTGCATCAGAAAGGGTGTTCATCAGTTCCGTCTTTCACAAAAGATAGGAGAGTGTGCTGTATCACCTCCAGCTACAGTTAGGGGAAATTAAAGCCACTCAGCTTTCATCCTGGGACTTCATAATTCATACATGTCCATGTCCTCAGCAAGAGCAATATGTACTCTTAATGGTTAAGCCATTCAGCTACCAACTCTTGTTCTATTTGTTTGTTTTAAAAAATTATTCTTAAATAAAAGTAGATATATATCGTCATCATGGGAAAGACATTGACTAATCAAAGACTTAATGAAAACGCCAATCATTTAAGGCTTATGATGAATACAGACATATAGCATAATGCTCTCTTGAGGACACACAATAATATGGTGTGTCAAAAAGCAACCTCAGATATTGATTGCAAATTGATTTCGGACAAAAGGACTAAAAGGAGCACTAAGCTAAATGGTGTTGGACTAATATAAGCAAACTAGTAAAATGTTACAATGCACATAAATTAACAAAAAACAGACTCCTACCTGATAGTCCATTCTCAGATTAACTCAAAATATTTGAATTTTCTAGCTATTGGCTCAAGCCAATAAAAAGAAATCAAATCTAAATCTCCATGATATTAAATTTGGCAATACTTCCTTAGAAGTGGTAGGGCATGCTTAAACAACAGATAATAAAACATTGATGAGCCAAAATTATTATTAGAGACAAAATGTAAGTGGGATTAAATAAAGTACTTGGGAAAATTTGTCATCTAAAACTTTAGTATCCATAATATACAAATTATTATTATTTCAGCAATGAAAAGCCAAACAACAAAATAAATGGTTAGCATGGTTAGCTTTGATCAACATCTTTTATTTGAGAAATGCAAATTCAATCCTTGACAAGAGGCCGGTAAAGAGACTCAAGTACTAGCTGTGCAAATGTAGGACCTGAATAAAAATGCAGGCATGGGTTTGTGTGCCTATAATCCCAGCACCGTGAGAAGCAGAGACTGGGGATGCCTGAGGTTTGATAGGGCCTCCATAGGTTGAGGATCAATGGAGAGCCTAGACCAAGTAAGTAAGGAGTGTGATATAGGAGGACGGCAGACACCATCTTCTGGCCTCCACACCCACAACAGGTATATTCATCCCATACAGCTCCACCCCTGACAAACTGTAAGAACTGATACCTGTTCATGAACATACAAAGAAAATCATGGAAATATACGAATGCAAACTTACTAGCATGGCACAATTGACCAAAAGCAAGTAATTTAAATATTTCCAAAGAAAGTCAGAAGATGGAAATTTCATACTTTGTGTCAGGTTGATAATTCCTTAAAAAACAAAAACAAAATGACTTCACCACTCCCCCTCCCACACACACACACAACCCTCATAGAACTCTTCAGACACAGTCATTCTAGTCCTGGGTTGAAATAAACATCTGGACACAAAAATTGACACGGTTATTTTGTGGGTAATGTTTACAACAATGATACTGATATTGTCAAAGGAAGAGAAAACTGTGGGTCTTTAGATGTATGAAAAGATAAAAATTATAAAATGAAGATTCAGTGTGATACATTTCATCAGGAGAAAAAAGTTCAGTGTTTATTACTTTACTGTGCTTAATCCTCAAAAATGTTTTAACAAGATAAATCCATCACACAACATACTACATATTATATAAGTCAACATGTGTAAAACATGGAGAGTAAGTTAATCCACCAAGATAGAATAAAAAGCAGTAATTGCCAACAGAGGGAGAATGGAGAAGAGGGGCAGCCAGTGGCTGATGGATGTGGATTTCATGGCTGAATAGAGAAGTTGATTTGGAATTGGATAGTTTGTTTTCAGCACAGTATGGGGATCAAACTCTTGCTATGTAAATTGTTCTCTTTAACGCAACTAATCTTAAAATTTATGAATTTCATTATATTGAAAAATAAGTGCTTTATTGAATTTGACAGAGCAATTTTGTGATCTTGCCATTCACAAGGCAGAACCAGAGTCAGTTAGCTGGCCAGCATCAAGTATGAAGGGAGATATAGGCCAGATTGATGAGAACTCTGATACATAACTGACATCATAACCAAGGGTCGGGATACAGTTGAGCACTACAGAGTGCTTTATTAAGAAGCAGGAAGCTCTGAGTTTGAATATCTGCACCAGAGAAAACAGAATCCTCATTAAACAATAATCATACCTGCAGTACTTTGACAAGTGACGTTAAAACTAGTATAGGATGTGATTTGGCACATTTTCCACAGTTTCAAAGCCATATCCCCACAAAATGCACATTAACTACAAAGGAAGTAAATAATCTAACTTTGCCTGAGAAAATTTTCATTGAGTCATCATGACTGAACTCATCAGCCTGATAGATGCACCATTTACAGGACAGTTGAGATTCAGTGGACTGCATCGTAGGAGGCAGCTCCGTATCTGTGGCATGCCCATCCAACTTGAATGATCTGTGCACTGTCAAAAGAAAACAAGGTCTAAAAGGGCCTGGAATATGCAACCCTGGGTTGGCTCATTCTGCTCTAAAGAACTCGTTCCAGACAAAGGACCAAACCATCCGGTTGCTTGGAAACACGTAATGCAGGCCTTAGTGATAATTTTTTACCTTTATGCATATTGGAGTGTATTGTAAATTAAAAATAAGACAATTAACCAACATGTTAGCTCAGTCAGAAGAGAAGATGTAGAGGCAGTGATTCAGAAGCACAATGGTTGCTTTGTCATCTGATGAGCATTTGTCTGAATAACGTTAGTACGGAGAAGACTCTCTGGAGGTAGCTATTCATACAACCACTTCAATAGGCTTTGTATTGAACAAAGATAATGCATGTTAAGCACTCTGAAAATTTCCTGCTTCATATTAATTTCTCAATAAATGTCAAGTACTATTACTTAATAATGAAGAGGAATCAGGAAACCGTCTCCGCTGAGTTGCTTTGTGACAAGTCACTTTTTAAATTGAAAGCTAAGGCAGTCATGGGTTTACTTTAATTATCCCAATAAAATTAACATTCTTCAAATATTTCACAGTATTCTTGGTCAAGATGAATAACTTGTTACTTTTGATTTTTCAAATTAATTTTGAAATGTTAGGCATTTTATTAAATTAAAAGGTCATGGATGTTTGAAAAAGTTGATACGTCTTGATTAACAAATAGAATCGCATCACTTTGCCCATCACATTTCTCCCATACAGTCACGCGCAAGGCTTTCATTTTTTCCCAACTTTCTAGATGACGGACGTTTTTACTTTGATTACTATTGTTACACCATTAATATGTGTGTATAAGACTAGGTACGTACACATATACCAGCATAAGTACAATCTATTACTGAGACCATTTTGCTGTTAGTGTGAATCTAGTGAAGCAGAAACCAACATTGCTATTGAAATAAAATATTTCAAAATCATTTATTCCAAAAATCATGCTATCTTGAGAGAATTTTTCTTCATATAGAAGTGAACATCCGAAAGTAAAAGCCTACTATTCTATCATATTTTGCCATCTCAAAATAAATTATAATTTTTCACTGAACACATATGAATTACCTTCTTTTTTATATTTAATTGTAGTTTATATTCATAGTAATATATTCTTATTTAAAGTGCAGTCATTATTCAATCAGAATATCAGCCTGACCACTGAGATAAAGGGTACTTTGATTTAATACTGCAAAATATATAAGAAACTTTCCATAGTTTATTATTTCCCTCATTTGGTTTCCATAACAGAGTTTACAGGTCAAGTATTCTGACAATTTCCTTTAATTTTAATTGATAAATGGTACTTGTATTTATAGAGTTGAGTGTATCAAATTCATTATGAAATGATCAACTAAGATCATTTTCCTACCCAGAATATCAAATGTACTGAACTCCATTATCCAATTACTTTAACTGTTGTAGAATGTGCATTTTATTATTATTATTAATATCTGCAATGTGCTATATAATAACTTACCAGTACCTAGTCCTCGTGGCTGACTGTACCTTTATATCTATTGGTTGGCCGCAGCATCTAGTAAAAGTCATTTTATATAATATATATTTTACTTTTATGAGCCCAAGTGTGTTCAATTTCACATATAAGTAAAAACATTCAGAATATCTCTTTCTGTGCATCTCTTAGTAGTTGAGTTAAAAAAGATTCAGAGTTTCTATTCTGATATCTGAAGTGACAAAGTATTTTCCATGATGTGTATGTTCATGATGGACTTTAGGAACATAAAATAATTTACACAACTGCTAGTTGTATTTAGAGTTTTATTCTCCTCATAAGTCATTGACTAAAGCAAATCAAGAGAGCCATGAACATAAAAGAAAGGGAAGGCACTGGGGAAACATTTATAAAAAAAAGAAAAATTGATATGCATTATACTGACAATTACAATTTCAATTACAATGTGTAAATTTAACACGGTTTTACTAAGAAATGATTTATACAGATATCATGACTATTATTTAATATTACAAACAATGTAGCAATGAAAACAATGTAGCTACATTCTCAAAGAAGCTGCGGTAATTTTCGCTTCAGCAGTGCAGGTTGTGGCTTGGCCTGTCCTTCATGCTCTCTTGTATATTTTACACAATGTGTTAAATTGCTAGTTTGGTTTGTATTTTATATTGTAAGTGACTATGAAGAATTTTACTGATATTGAAGGCGCCGAGCCCATTCCTATTCATTGTTGATTTTCTGTTGAATTCCTTCACTTAAAAATGCGTTGTTTTATATGCAAAAATGAACTGGTTGCATTCAACTCAGGGTGAAATTCTCTCCCTGTGTAAGTGCATTCACAGATGAACCTTAGTTTAATCAAGTCTAGACCAATGTCTCCACAGTCCAGTGCAAGGCTATCAAATGTGTTTCTTGGAAACACTTTATGTGTCAGTATGGGAGACTCAAGTTTGACCAGTCAAAATGAGAAACTCTCTTTGTATAAAAGAAATCCCTTGTGCGACATTTGTTATGTTTCTGGGTGTCAAGAATAGTTAATACTAAATGGTAAGAAAGAAGCTGAGGAAACTTTCAGTGACCAATCAGATCCTTGACACAAATCAGGAAACCTGCAGCCTGGCATGTCTTCCTATAGAAAATAATATCTTTTGTTCTGCCACCCGGGGTCATGGGGACATCCAACCCTGGGCTGCGGTGAGGGACCATGTCTGGGTACATGAACCTACTGCATACAGTGAAGGTCACATGGATGGCTTTGCCTTCTGATAAGAAGGCCTTGCTGATGCCAGGAGTCTGGGCTGCCACCTGGAGCCATGTTGGTGTCTGAGGACCACACTGACACATATCTGAATGGTCAGCACTGCCACCAGAGGACATGATGATGTCCAAGCCTGAGCTGCTTCCTGGAACCATGCCTGGTTCCATAGTCCTACCACAGTTGGGGCCTGTGATGTCTATAATCTGTAGTACCAGCAAAGGCCACACAGATGCCTGGGGTCTAGGCTGCATCCTGTGGACATGTTGCTATCTGAGGGTCATATTGTCACTGGGGCCATGGTGGCATCTGGGCCAGGGCTGCGGCCAAGGGCCATGTCTGGGTCAGAGGCCCTATAGCATTCAAGGTCCATGTTGATATCCATGGTTTCTGATGTCATTGAAGGCCATGATGATTCCAGGGGGCTTGACAGCCACCCGTGACCATGTTGATGTCCAAGGGCCTCACTAACACAGGATCAGGCCAATCCAAGTGACCTGTGTACCTACATGGGTTTGGGACCAGGCTGCTGTTTTGGGTCATGTCTGGGTCTGTGATCTGACAGAAACCAAGATCTGGGCTGGTGTCAGTGGCTTGGCTTGTCACAGGGAGTCACGAGAATTATGTGTGTTGAAATTCAAGGGCCATGCCAAGCCAGTCCTGTCCCTGAAGATCCTAGCACTCAGGAGAGATGGCCCCACCCCTCACCTTAGGCATGGAAGATCTGGGCCTAGGAAGGGCTGTCTTGGTCCCTCACTTGAGGTAGTGGTCCCTAAGGGCTTGACCAAACAACTTAATTACCACTCAGACCCACATCCTGGGCACTGACTGGGTTGGCCCACCCTATCATCTGCTCCCTCTTTGACCTACCGGAGTGCATGTAAGAACTGATCCGGCAGAAGGAGAACCACAGAATCTCATGACTTGGGGCAGCAACAGAAAGACTGAGAGGCATTTCCATGAGGTCCCAGTCCAGTGATGATGGTATTTCAACAACCAGAGCCCTTGAACCAAATCAATGACTTATTATAATGAATATTTGCAGATGATGACTGATTGTACATAAAGGTTATATTTCATGACACAACATAGCTCCAGATGTCACTAGGATGAATAAATCTGCATTGGAAGAAAGAGGCAGTGAGATGGGTTTTTTATTTTTTGTTTTTAATTTATATGGGGGTAAACTGCAGGGATGAGAGCAGATATGTAGGAAGTGGGAGGTGAGCAGAAATGGGATGTAATGATGTGGGATTCCCCTCTGTATGCTGTGAATAGCCTTGGCCTGTTGATAGGGCAGAACTTAGGTAGGGAGGGAAAACTAAACTGAATGCTGGGAGAAAGAGGGGCAGAGTCAGGGAGAAGCCATGTAGCCTTGCCAGAGACAGACACCTGAACTTTACCCAGTAAGCCACTGCTTTGTTGTGATACCCAGATTAATAGAAATGGGTTAAATTAATATGTAAGAGCAGGCCGATAAGAAGTTAGAGCTAATGGGCTAAGCAGTGATTTAAATAATGTAGTTTCTGTGTAATTATTTCAGGACTGAACAGCCAACAACAAATAAGCGGCCTCCTTCAATAGTACATGATGTGAAATCTCCAAAGAATCAATAGAAAAATTACATTTAAAATTTTCAAAAAAGAAAATGCTACCATTTATGACCCATCTCTTTTCAGAGTGCTCATGCTCTTTTGGTAATGAAATATTGACTCTCAGCTTATGAGCTGTTTGTCTCTCTTTTTGTCCTCTCAACCTCCCCTTCAGAAAAGACTAGACAAAAATTATGGAAGAGATATACTACTGAAAATCAGAAGAGAAAAACTGGCTCTCTTGGATTTTGTCTCTAGTGAGGCATCAGAGAGATTGCTCCGTGGTTAAAGCCACGTCCAGCCAAATCTGAAAATATGACTTTGATGTACAGAGCTGCATGGTGGAAGAATAGGACTGACTCCTCTCTCTCTGGTTCTAGCTTCACACTAGGCACAGTCACATAAGAAATCACCCGGAGAACCAATAAACAAATATAAGCTTTCGTTAAAAGTTAGTGTAGCAAAATAAATATGTTACAACTGAAAACTGTATCTTTTATTGACTGCTGACCTTTTCAATATTGAACAGATTGGGGAAATTTTGGAGAAAAGATGATATGTCTAAATGTCAAGAGATTTAGGAAGATGGCATGGGCTAATTAATTACAGGAGCTTCAATTATATCTTGCTTCCATAATAAAAACAGAGTTCATGTTTAGAGACACACAGTAAGGCTAGAGTTTGTCTGCTGTAGAGCAGAGTAAAAAGAATAACAATATTTTATTGTGTAAATATAATGTTTAAAATGGTTTGAAAAAATCTAAAAAATAACAAAACAATTATTTTGAGAGTCGTTCCATATATTTTTTTAAAAAATCTTTGAATTAAAGAGTGTTTTCAGCTTGCAATACTTAGCCTGGTATTTCCATTCAGAATGGTATATAAGCCAAACACATTTAGTATAACTTGAATGTTAATACGTTAATACGTACTACTCAGAACATATTGCAAGTGGGTGGAGTACAACTTGACTCAACTTTGGGTCTGCAGTAAAATCACTGGGACAGACCACTGGTATTACTCAGGTACTGCAAAGTCAGTGCTTCTGGACATTTTACTTTGTGTTTTCCTGTCCTGTTTCCTTATCTGCCCATGGAATGCCTGCATCTTCACTGCTATAGGTAACATGAGACATTCAGTCCTTTCCTATAGGACAGGCTTGTGTTTGATAATTTTGGTCACGTGTAAGCTAATGGAAGTAGTTTGAAAACATTGAAGGCAGCAGAGCCTCAGATATAATGTTGTTCATGGGGTTAAGAGTGCTGAGTGGTTTTTAAACTCAGGATATTTTCAAGGTATAATTCTTGGCTGAGATGCAGTCCTGTCATAGCTCATGCAGCACACACACACACATACACACTATTCTAAATACATAATAATAATGAACAAAGAAATAATAATAAAGAATGATATAGGCAAAATTAGTAAGGTTTAGAAAAGAAGCTGATGTTCATTTACACACACACACACACAGACACACACACACAGACACACACACACACATAGTATTCTAGTTTCACTTTTGTTTGGAACTTACAAAACTGAATTGAACAAAAAGTTAATAACACTAAGCTATTTCTCAACGCATGATATGATCATATATGTAAAAATGAGTGACATTTTAGATGTAGGGAATACTCTACTGCAGACAGGAACAAATGGCGAGACTAGATTTTGAGTAAAATCTCAGACGCAGTGCTAAAGGTTCATGATTCTTGATACCAATGCTCTTCATAGAAAGGAAAGTAAACATGGGGTCATAACTAATTAGCTGGGCAGTGGTGGTGCATTTTAATTTTCATATTATTAAAAAGAAAACATGGTGAGCATGCTTCCATTTGTCCATCACATTTATCATCTTTCAGCTTCCTCCCTTGTCAGTTTGTTTTGGGACAGGTCTCACTCATCAGCTAGACAGGCCTAGACCTCACTCTGCAGCCCAGGCTAGTGTTTATGGTGATTCTCTTGATTCAGAAAACACAAGTGCAGGAAACGGTCATGTGCCACTATGTACATCCTCATTGACTATTCTTATTGTTTCCATATTAACCATGAAAGCTTTTTTTAACTTCACACACTTAGCAAAAAAGTCTACTCTCATGTGTTACCACTCTTCTTTCACATCCTTTGTCTTTTCTCGAGTACTGAAAAGAGTGTTGAGAAAATTCAAGTATCGGAAGATAGATGCTTAGTAAGGTCTTCTAGTGAGCATTTCACCATGGACATCCTAAGAACTGGGAAAAGAGAAAGATTGCAAAGCTTAGCAGTGTGTGTGTGTGTGTGTGTGTGTGTGTGTGTGTGTGTGAGAGAGAGAGAGAGAGAGAGAGAGAGAGATAGTGAAAAATGAAATTCTGCTCCAAACCGGAGTCATCCTTTTTTAAATTTAGTTTTATCACTGTATAATGGTGAAAATAATTATACTTAGGGATTACATAAAATGACATGAATAAATATTTTTCCTGGTACACAGTAAGTACTTAGTATGTCTGTGGAATATAATAGGAATAACTATCTTAATTTGGGGGATAAAGAAAAACAAGTATGATTCAAAGGGCTTAGGCTAAGCCAAAATAATTTAGAAGGAGTAAAGCTACAAAGAAAGAAATAATATGGGTAATAAAGAATCAAAGTTTCACCAAAGACATTAAGATTGTTTCACAGAGGTGAGAAAAACTAATTCAAGGAATAATGTAGGAGTGAAAAATGACCCATAGGCTTCTAAAACATAATAAAATTAGTACATCAAAATGAGAAAAATAAGAAAGACTTTATTTAGTGACAGAATCACAGTATTGAACTTTCGAAACCCTAATTTTGTTGGTATGATACATCAGAGAGTTTGTTATTTGTGCAAATCTGTGGGTGAACTCTGATACTAATCTCTAATAATCAAAGTCGGAAGACCAGTAAATATATGTGTGTATTGTCACAGTAAGTAATTCCATCCCACAGATTATGGTATTCATCATGGAATAAGCCATGCCTTTAGTAATAGTCTATGATTATCATAGAGCTAATAGTCTTATGTTTCCCTTGTGTATTTCACTTCTGTGGGTGCTACAGTAGAGTAGAGCGAACAGGAAGAGCCTTCAGGGAAATTCAATAAAGTAAATGCAAACATAAATGTAGAAGAACTAATTACTATCTTTCTGTTTCTTTTAATACGATCAATTATTTTGTACCCATCATGTAACATATATGTAGTCATTATTTTAATTCAAAGGTTAATAAACCTACATTTTGGAAGTGATGCTTTTCCTAACATGATTGGGTGAATGAATCAAGCTGAATGGACCTGGAAAACTTTCCATAAAAATCCAAAAATGAAATTTTGTCTTCTTCTTACGATTTCAAATAATTTTTCTGGGCTCATATACTTCATTAGCCACAGAAATACTAATATTGATAGCCTACACTGTACACATTTATTATTTTCATACTCATGTAGATTCAGAAGCTCCAGTGAGATAGCATGAGCTTATAGCAGATAATGGTATCTTTCATAGTAGACACAACTAAAGATAAAATTGGATTGGCCTTGTATTATCAGGCAAAGGATTCAAGTTATAAATCTATTCGTGTTTCAGTATCACATAGCTCACTTTGCTTACTGAAGAGGAGAAAGCCTCAAGAAGTTTCTGATTTTGTGTTTTCTTTGTGTGCACATATGTGTGCATGCTTTAGTTGTTCTTTTTCGTTGTTTTGCTTTATTCTTGCTTTCTTTCCTTTCTGTTGGTCTGCTTGTTTCCAAAGGAAGAGAGAAATAAGGTATGTAGTATGAGGTTTAAGGATATGAGGAGCATCTGGAAGCTTTAGTGACAAGGGATGGCCAGT
>JAQHUG010000099.1:1217721-1243433 GCA_028555095.1 Dicrostonyx torquatus
TTGTCTTAAAAGAGCCAATATTTTCATGAAATCTAGAGGAGAGCCTATGTATTACCGGTCTTTCCCCCCCTTCCCCTCTCATGCTTTCATTGACAGACTATAAAGACTTTGTCTTAAATACTGAAAATCTGAAAATACACAGTTTTGTAAGAGTTCTTAAAGGTTAGTTTCAGGACTGCATTTATTTGGAGTTGGTTTTTACACAACTATGGAATTTCAGTCCAAGTTAATTTTTACCTATTTTTACTTGTCCTAGCATCTTTTTTTTTTAAAAAAAAAGAAGTAGACTTTTCATCTACTGAATTTATTTTTTGTCCCCATACACCAAAATTAGTAAATTTTAAAAGATTTAGACAAAGAGAGAGTATATAAGTAGTTAAGTATACCTCACGAGGCCGACCTTCCGCGTTCCTCATTGAGACATGAATGAGCTCAATGTCTGTAACAACGGAGAACAGTAGAGGCTGCGTAGAGAGAGGATGTCATGATGGAAAGGACTGGGCCTTCAAAGACGAGAACTCCGTGCAAGGCAAATGCTTCCAGGTTCTTCTGGAGCTCCTTCAGTCACTAGGGGAAGAGGTTTGTAGACAGATGCCTCTTTGCCCTCCTTTTCACTGTCCCCACTATAGTTATAGACCCTTCAAGTACCCCCCGTCCCCCCTACACACACAGTTTGGGAGACTTGTGAGCCTCCGGGCTTCACTCTCAGAGCGGGACTGAAACCGTCGCTGCAGCTGCTTCTAGAACCTCTCGGTTCTGGGCCCATAAAACAAGCTGTTTGTTTGGCTATAGCCAGACTATATCTCAGAACTAGGATATCCTTGCTGAGATCCCAGATCTAGCCGGGCTTTAGACCTGTCTGGGTCTTCTTGCCGGGCGGTGGTGATGCCAGCACTAGGGAGACAGAGGCAGGTGGATCTCTGGGAGTTCCAGGCCAGTCTGGTCTACAAGAGCTAGTTTCGGGACAGGCTCCACAGCTACAGAGAAACCTTGTCTAAAAAATAAAATAAAAAAAAAAACTCTGGGTCTTCTTATCAGAATTTTAGTTAGTCTAGGTAGGCATTCATAACCTGCTCTCTTCAAGATTCCGGTAAGGTGCAGCTAAATCCCCACCTACTATGTTCAGATATGGTCCCAAGGGGTGGGACCAGGAGCATTTAGCCTCAGTAAATTACTGAATTGACAGGGATCTGTGACTGCAATTTCCTGAAGACAGGATTTCCTGTAATCCAGAAGAATGAAGGCTGCAGCACTCTCTTCTCTCTGACTGGACAGATGGTTCGTTTATTGGGTAGGTTTTTTGTGTTTGTTTCTTTAACTAGTGATTACTCACTGTCAATATGAAGACATGGCTATTTATTAACCCACGTACTTTCTCATAGAGGTTTGGGATTTTTGTTCCCTATCTGTCGTCAATTGTTCTTCTGTTCATTCTCCTACCTCCCCATCTGTGCCCTGCATGAACTTCTATATCCATATGAGAACCGAGAATTGCTGCCCGTTGGCATATTTGTGTGGGGTCTCCTTAATTCTCCATTCTCTTTCATTGGTTGATTTGTCTGTCCCTCCACTGTTTCTCGTAGTGTGGAGTGCTGCAGCCACGTAATATCTTAAAATCGACCAGTTTGACTCCTCTCAAGATGGTATTTTTTTAAAATTGCTTGACCTGTTTCTTGGCCATAACCTATAAATTTTCAAATCGTCTTAGATATTTTCAGAAAAAAAAATCCACAAAATTTTGATAGACATAGTACTAAACCGCATAATGGCTCGGAGACAATCTGTGACTTTGTTGGGTGGGTCTTCCAGTGTGTAATTATCATGCGTCATAAATTACTACAGGTACAATTAGTCCGATGTTCAATCTTGTGCACAATTCGTTCATGATACACTTATCATTTTGCTTTTAGTTGCTTTGAATTTAGGTTCTCACACCCACCTTCATTGCTAGTGTGTAGAGGAACGTTGACTTTTGTTCTTTCACAGTAAATATGGAGATATTGCATAGCTCACATACTAGGCATTGACTTTTTCTTGTAGATGTCTCACGAGTTGTTACCTAGATAATCAAGCACCTTTCAAAAAGGTTTGGTTGTATTTCCTTCTCTCTAAACTATAGTCCCTTTATTTCTTCTCCTTCCATTCTGCCATGGACTGGAAGGTACGCTGAACAAAAGAGGTGAGAACTGACATCATAGCTTTGTTTCTGAACCAGTAGCAAATGGTGCTAGCCACATTCGAGTAGAGTACCAGTCAGGTTTTGTGTAGGTTCCCTCTATAGAGTTGAAGACGTTTCTTTTTACTTCTATGTTTCTGAAAGCCTTTTAAAAAGTACTTGTTTATGTTCTTTTGAGATTTTATACATGAGCACAGTGGATGCAGATATCATTTCTACTTCCTCTATCTTCTTCCCCCAACTCCTCCCTTGTCTCAGCTGACATCTTCCTCTCAGATTCACACCATCTTCTTCTAGAATTAGTGTTTTATTCTGTCTATCTATATAGATGTATAGTGTGAGTGTGTGTGCATGTGTGTGAGAGGGCGGGTGAAGATATAGCTGCTTCCGATTGGATGTGATGGGAGCTAACAGTGTGTTTATGTATCCGGATAGATTTCAGTTCTCCATGCACGCACAAACCTTTAAGAGATATCAAGTATTTGTGGGAGCAGCACAGTAATTAAATAGAATGCCTGTTTCTAGGCTTGATAACCTACTACGGAAGAAACTGACAAAAGAGACATTGTTTGCTCATTTAACATAATGAACACTAGGTAGTTAATGATATGTTATTAAAGATGTGTTTCTAAGGAGAGATAGTTGCATATTTATGAAATATGTACTACAATAAATCATAGAGACATAGAATATATTTCTTATCCCCAAAATGCTCCAATGTTAGGAGATGGCGTTGCATTCATTTAATCCCAGCACCCTAGAGGCAGAGGCAGGCAGATCTCTGTGAGTTCGAGGCCAGCCTGGTCTACAGAATGAGTTCCAGAACAGTCAGGACTGTTTACACAGAGAAAAGGTCCAATCTCATTCTCCTTTTTTCTGTCTCTCTATCTATCTTTTTTTTATCTCAGACAAACAATATAGCCAGTATAATAAATATTAATAATAAGTGAATAACATAAGCATTTTCAACATAATTGTATTTGAAGTTATTTCCAGTTAGTGGGTGGGTTTTTTATTTAAGCTAACTCAGTGGTTCTCAACCTTTATGATACTGCCACCCTTTTGTACAGTTCCCCATGCTGAGGTGACTCAGAAAATAAAATTATTTTTTGTTGCTACATCATAACCGTAATTTTGAAACTGTTGTGACTCATAATATAAATATTCTGATGGTCTTAGGTGACCCTCATGAAAAGGTCACTTGACCCCCAAAGGGATCGCAACCCTCAGGCTGAGAGCTGCTGAGCTAAATAATTTCCTGAAATTAACAAAAATGTACACTTGGAAATTGTTAGCAATTGATTTTTTTTTCTCTGCTCTGGGCTAGCTAAGCTCACAAAACTCATGTAATAACGGGCACTTGATGTTGCTGGGCTTCAATATCGGCATGTGGAATGTGCTCCCAGCAATGCCTGTGCTCTAGTCAGCCCGTGATGAATGCTGGCTTCCCACGTGTTTTGCAAAAGTTCTACTTCCCATGGTGAGCATTGTCACCGCCATCATTACAGAGAAATCTCAGGAATCTAGGGATTCCGTGACTAGCACTGTCAGTATGTTGATCTCTATTTCTGGTTCCTTATACTGTATTTTTTTTGGGGGGGGGACTGGCCCTTATATTATTAGTTTCTGATATAATTAATTTGAAAGAGAATTTGTTGCCCTTCTCTTTTTTTATTGTCTGTAGCAGAACGAGATGCGAAGTAGGTCCTTTTTGCTATGCCAGATTATCTGGATTTTTATGGATGAGCACTGGACTGAAATCACAGCAAGGTGAGAGAGAACAGTGGTGAAACTTTCTAATGTCACTCAGCTTATAAACTTTGAAAGGCTTATTGTGTTTCACAGTTGGCATTCTTAGCTGAATTTGTTACCTTGAAACACCTGGGAAGAGTCAACCTCAGTTGAAGAAACTCTCTCTTTGATTAGCCTGTGGGCACGTCTGTGAGTCATTTTCACGATCCCTAGTTGAGATAGGAGGGGAACAGCCAACTGGGGGATGGTGTCATTCCTGACCAGATGGCCCCAGTCTGTATATGAAATGGAACTGACCAAGTCAGGCACGAGTGAGCGAGAAAGCAGGTTCCCATCCTTCTGTCTCTAGGTGCCTGCTTTGATTTTCCATGACGATGAATGGAATCTGTGTGTTAAAATGAAGCCTCTCTCCCCCAGGTTATTTTGGGTTAGTGAGTTAGTGTTTATCACCACCAAGAAAGCAAATTAATTTAATAGGGCATTGTGAATTACTTGTGGACATTTGTTGTTAATCTGTATCTTAGTGGTTAACCCTCTCTAGGTACATAGTATTTCTTATCTGTGTTTACATAGCTGGTTCACTATGGATATATATCCCTGCTATTTTACTTTGTATATTCAAATGGAGCACCTTAGACTCAGGTGATTTGCTTTAAAATACATTGTAAATAATGGTAACTAATAGTAACACCTTAGCAGTTATTCCTCTTAATACAGAAGTAAACAAAGTTATTTCTCTAATTTTCATTTAGTTTTTTTTTTATGAAATGAAGGACGGGTTTCCATCTAGATTCTGCTTCTATATTCAAATATTTCTACTCTGACAAGGAATCTCTAGTTTGTGAAAATAGTTTGTTAAAACCATCATAATTGACTTGTCACCAGTGATTCCCCATCTGCTGTTCTCTGTGCAATGAATGGTTTGAATCGGCTTCTAGATAAGACTCTGAGCTGCCTCTGCCAACAGTGCAAAAAGTTTAATTCAGACACTCATCAATTAGCCTCGGTGCTCATGGCAGGAAATTAAATGGGGGGGAAAATCAATTCCAGGTGTAAAATGTTGAACAGAGATTTTCTTCTTCTTCTTTTTTTTTAATTTGGTGCTACCAGAGTGAGCACTTTCTCTATCTTAGGCTGATCCAATCTCCTTTATTTGATTGACTGTTGAATCTACTGAAGGGTGAGCCCTTCACTTCAGCCTGAATCCCCAGCAGCAAGGTCAGCAGACGGTGAATCCTCCCCTGCAAGGCTGGGGGTCTTTGTGGAATGGCCGCCACCAAGCAGGAGCGGTTTTGAGTATGCAGAACACATCAGCTCAGCCTGAAACCGGCAGTTAGTGCCCACACACACACGCACACACACACGCACGCACACACGCACGCACGCAGGCACACGCACACCAGCGCTTTCCCCTCAAGTGAGGCGGCAATCGCATCTTCAGCTTCCTGAGCCGAGAGAAGCAGCTTGATTTACTGCAGGAGGAAGAGGAGCCCAGTTTCGGAGGCACCGCTGAAAAGCAGCTGTCACATCCCGTTGCAGGCAGCACTTCTTCCCAGCTGTTTCTCTGCTCTGCCTTGAAAGTACCCCGCTCCAAAGACTTGAGGAGTCTGCTTGGTGCGGCAGGTAAAACCGGTTTCCAGCTGCTCGCTTTTCTAACCAGCAAACCTCCTACCTACTCACAGGTAGGTGCTTGCAGCTTCCTCTTTAGGTAGGAGCAAACCTTTGCCGCAACGTTTATTTTTACAACTGACAAAGTTAAAAATAAACAGAAGGAGCAGTAGTGAGGGACTTGAGAGTTCAGCAGGGATTTTTTTTTTCTGATTAAAGTTTTCGTTGCGGACGGTAATTTCAGGTCTCCCTCTGATTTTGCAAGTAGACGGCAAATGTGAGACTCAGCCTCATTTTTGTGATTCACAGGCAACTTTCCATTTAGCCTGCGTGTGAGTCTAACCTTTGAGTTGCTTGACAGTTGTTACGCCACTCTGCACATGTAATTTAAAGAGCTTGGCTTATTCTTTCCCTCCGCTGGGATAAATGTGTATCAGCCTTCTGAAAGAAAAGCCAGTGGGGGGGAGGGGACTTAGGGATTCACTTTTAAAGTGGGGGTTTAAAGTGGGGTGATTGAGGCAGGATGGAAAGGTGCTGATTCACGGTTTAATGTCATACAAATTGCTCTGTTTCTCAGAGATCAGTGTCGAATATCTTTTCCTCTTCTTTCCTTCCTTCCTTCCTTTCTTTTTTCTTTCCTTCTCTCTTTTTCCTTCTTTCTTCCTCTCTTTTTTTTTTAACTCTTAAATATGTCTGGATGTTGTGTTTTGAACCAAAGTTTGCACTTGTTATAAGTCAGTTTGTCCTGGTGCAGTGGTTATCGGGATAACACGACATGGTAAAGATTTAACCTAAAGATGTATTTCCCCCACCAGAATGAGATAGAGTCAGGATTAAAGACGGTTAAAGAACTTTTATTTTTCTTTCTCCAAACAAAACAGTAGATTTTATAACCAGAGACTCTTTACTTCAGTGATAATGTTAGCTAGCGTATCTTCACTTGCCATAACATAACTTAACCATATGTGTTTCTTTTTTTTTTTTTTTTTTTTTTTGGTTTTTCGAGCCAGGGTACCATATGTGTTTCTATTAACCAGTCATTTTCATTAAAACAAAATTGCAGAAATGTTTGCATGCCTACCTGCCAAGCATCATTTTTGTGTTTTCATGGGCAAGTTTTGTGAGAGATTCTCCATTGTATCTTAGCCAGATGATTTATAATGACCGTAAAGGAAATGTCGCAAGCTCTCAGTCCTGTATTCAAGTCCTTGATTTCTCTGCGTGAGCAGTAAGTTGAGAGAGAGGTTTAAATGGAGGTGTGGTAAGCCCTTCACGTGGAAACCAAAGTTCCTGGGACCTCTCCTACCATGTCGTGTTGCCAATGTATTTGACTTGGAACACTTTCTGTGTGTTACCCTTATGGGAAAAGGACTGCACATCTTTCTGGCACTTGTCTTGATGGGGATGCTGGCCTTCCCATGTAAGATACCGGTACAGGATTTCTTGTTGATTTTTGACAGTCAAGAACCCACTTTACTATCACTCTGGGAGCACAGCTCTGGAGCCAAAGGGTTATATGTGAGAAGCCTGCCAGCTGCCTCCTTGAAGGTCAGAAAAGAACCCAGAGTTGCCAGTCTGCAGTGTCCCTGGATGGTAGTGCTGTTAGTTCCTCTACAGAACATGATGGAAACTTTCCATCCGTAACATGAATGTCACACGTGTGTTTTGGCACTGCCTTTGCCTTGCATGATACTTGTGGTTTCTAAGGTGGATATTCATACCCTTGATTTAATTCAAGAGATTTCGTGCTCTTGTGAAATGGTACAATACTTCTTTACCTCTCTGTCACAGCACACTTTACTTCCTATGTAAACTTGAGATAAACATCTGCATATTTCTCTTTCCATGGTATTATGCTATAGAGCTGGTACTAAAGGGCTGACAAGGGAGTAGAGGGCAGAACGACTTTGACATGGAATCTTACAGAGAGGCCAAGGACACTCACTTCTCGTCTTCTCTTGCCAAAAGTTTCCAATCTACCCAACAATCTAAATGACACGATTTTAACACACCCTGCTCTAGAGGTGAAAGGTAATTCAATTCCGTTGATGCTCTGGCTTTCCTAGTATGCCAGTTGCCTCAAATTCACTTTGAAAGAAACTCCTGGAGTTTCTTGCAAGGTCTCAGTCAGCCTTCCCTAGTGTAGATTTGTGAGGAAGGTTAAAGTGTTAGCCAGTTGCTTGAACATTATGGATTGCCATTGCTGAGTTGTCTTTGCTGAGAGGTAATGAGACGGAATCAATTGTATTTTATTTGGAGCCAGAGGTGATGACTCCTCTCTCACTGTGGTATCTTCAAGCCACTGGCCTTGATACCACTTCATAGGGAGTATGGCAAACTAGTGATGTATGATTATTATTTTTTAATATGTCAATGAAAAGAACAAATCCTATAAGGTTAAGATGAGTCGTGAGCGCATACCGATGTGTAGCTCTGTTTCATCACCTATGTTCCAATCCTTCCCCATCAGAGGGATAGAGTGTGGCATACGGACTTTTTTTTTCTTTTAAATACATATGCATTTTGACTTGAAGAACTTTGGTGACCAAGCAAAATGAAGAGAAAGAAAGGTGACAGGAATCTCCATGAGTCTTCATGAAATGCAAACAGGTGCTGAATAGTGAGAAAACCGAGTCACTTAGTTATACTCCCAGGGCTGGATTTCCCCAAATCCCTTGAATGATGATGTAGCTCTAGCAATGGCACATGGTAGGCTCCCCTCAGGCCTGTGCTGAGTGAGAGCTGAGAATTGGGAGGAGAGAAACACTCCACCAGTTCACTAGTGAAGAGGGTTGGGATCCAGATGGTCAGGCTGTTTATAGAAATACTCCAGTAGGGGCTACAAGCATCTCCAGTTTTTAGTCTCTTATACTCTCTCTAGTAAATGCCGTTTGGGGAGGGTAGTGATTGCTAAAACCATCTCCGAAGCCGGGGAAGTCAACTCTCTCATGACATTAACCTCCCCATCTCGGGAGGCTGTGGCTCATCTCTGTCATCTGTAATTATTGTACTCTAACACCCGAGCACTCGAGACTAGACTTATTGTTATTGTTTTCATCTTTAAATCATCTTGTTTTCTGCCCATGACTGACTCTGTTTCTCTCCCTGGGTCTCTATCACACTTTGGGAGTATGTTCAGGAAGAATGTGAAATGCTCTCCACCGGGTCACAGAATGGTTCTTATAGACAGGATTCCACCTGCCTCTCTAGGTGTCGCCTCTCTAAAGCCAACTTTTCTAATATTTCCTAAGCTAGAACGACAGTATCAGGAACTGCTGAGAAGCATGGCTACAGCTCAGATTCTGCCTTCAGATTTCTCTATAAAAGAATCGCCTTCTTTTTATTTGTTTGTTTGTTTTAATCCTCCCTTTCTTTCTGTATATAAACCTGTAGTGGGAATGCTTTCCTTTTGCTGGGGCCACAATGTCACCTCCTTCTAGCAAAGGTATAGAAAGTGAGCCACCTAGTGGTAATCAAGGGTGATTTTCCAAATTCTTAGTTCAGCCAAGATGAAGGACTTGAAAAGGACATTGATAATTTTCTGTTATAGTTTAAAAATGTGTCCCTTTATGCATTCCAAATGAAGATCATAACCACATATATACACTCTTCAGTCCGCTTTACTTTTCTATCCGATATGACCTGGTCCTGTACTTTCTGTCTTTTGATTTTTTTTTTTGAACACATTTGAAATTCGTCCATGCTGTTTGGCATGAATTAAAGGACACATGCAGTACCCACATTAAAACATCTCACCATGCAGGAGGTACTTGGCAAAGAAGGAAGTGAACTTTCATATCCCATGGTACATTTATACTGTATTTTCTTCAGCTTGTATTAAACACATTGTTTAATAGTGAACCATGTCCACACCTGATGGAATGTATATATAATCTATACTAATAAAGTTATGGGGATGATAACGGCAAGCTGCATTCGCACATGGACATACGCTTTTATTTTAGAGAAAAGTATAGATAGATGTTAGTTATTACTTCTTAGTATTTGACTTTAGTTGACAGAGGTGGCCCGTCTTGCAGCTGGAACTGTATCTCTGGGACACTGTTAAGGTCATGCCTTGGGAACTAGAGTTCTCTCTCTGGGTGAAGCTACCAGGAAAATAAAGGACAATATTATTCCTTCTTTCTTTCCGTCTTTCTTTTTTTCATTTTTTCTTTCTCTCTTTCAATATGGAATAATTGAGTACAGGTGAGGGATATCACACTAATCAAATTTCAGGTGATTTGCATTTTTAATGGATCAGAGAGAAAATTAATTTGTTACTCCCTGAAAGGTAACTTGGTGAATTCATTAATTTTCTGTTTAATAAAGGTGGCATTCTGAGGACATATTAGTTAGTGTCAACTTGGGAGCTCAGGCCCCAGCTAACTCTCAGGGTCAGGGGGCTAGAATTGATTCAATGGGCTGGGGCCTAAGCTCCCAACTTGACAGTTAGGAGCATGTGTTCCCATTGGCGTCTTCTGTTTTGAATTAGCTCTCTGTCTCACTAGGTGAACCCATTCGGTCCACTGAAAACATCTCTTTAGACAGTCAACTCGAGTAACTAGCAACTGCTTCTTCTTAGGAATAATGGCAGACCGTCATTACATGAAAGTTTACTTTTATCTATGCGCTACCCAGAGTGACAGCTGAAGGCAAAGAGGAGTTGATGCTTTCTAACTTGGCCACAGAAAGTGATGTTTTATGTAATGTTATGCTTCTGTGAGACCCGAGACCAAGTGCAACAGCTTTGTCCACTTGAGGCCTTAATGTGAAAACTATTTCTCTTGCATTCCAAGGACGGTTGATTCCCAAGTCTCTTTGAAGAGATTTTTAAAAAGAGTCAAATTATTCAAGTATTCAGGAATTACCATTAAATGTTAGATGTGCCACAAAGATCCATCAATGCTCATTTGAGACTCTATCTATGTGCCAGCAGTTGGGAGTATGGTTTTGACTGGATGATTTTGTTTGATTTTCACAAACTCGTGCTCCACTCTGCCCGCTTCTTTATTTTTTTATTTTATTTTTTTACAGACTGTTAAGGTAGCACTAGGTTAGATGTGTTTCCTAGATGCATCTGTAGTTGTGTTAATGTATTTCAAATTAATGTTCTATAAAACAACACAGCATTCACTCACTATAAAAATAAAAAGAGGGACTCAGGGAATAGAG
This sequence comes from Dicrostonyx torquatus, assembly GCA_028555095.1. Classification (NCBI taxonomy): domain Eukaryota; kingdom Metazoa; phylum Chordata; class Mammalia; order Rodentia; family Cricetidae; genus Dicrostonyx; species Dicrostonyx torquatus. The sequence continues at coordinate 1,228,433 of JAQHUG010000099.1, forward strand.
TCCTTTCTTGACATGAGTTTAGGAGGAAATGTGTTTTCTGTCTCTTTCCTCCCTCCTTCCTCTGCCCTCCTCCTCCTTCCCCCGTTCCTGCTCCCTGTCTAGTATATTCAGTTTCCTTTTCTTTCAAGCCTGTCAACCCCTTCTACTTTTAAACTCCCAATTTCCTGTTTCAAGCTCAGGAACCTCAGACAAGTTTCACTCTCTGTATTGTGATACATTTGGTTAATTCTTTCCCAATTGTCCTTTAAATGTATGCAAATTAGACTTTTGATGAATTGGAATAGTTTTCAGATTCTCTGCATAAATCACTCTGGGTTAAAAAATAAATAAATCAACCTGTTTAAGGAGCTGGAGATTCTGGGATTTTGCTGATTTACATCAGAGATTGGGGACATTTCACAGTTGCTTCCTTGAAGCCTTAAACCTACCTGTTCTTCGGGAAAGAATCCTCCTCCAGTTATTTCTAGCTTCCCAAGACCTTATTGCAGATATATCAGTTGACCCTGTAAATGGACATTGTGGCATCTGAACTCTCTTATTATCTAGGCTACAAAATGAAATAGATGCTTCATTGCTATAACTTAATGGAAGCAATAATTTAGAAAACTATTCTACTCTCATGTACCAACACACAATAAAGCCTTCTTCAACTGATGATGGATTGTTTCACTATGTAGTAAGCTAATAACACCCTGTATCCTGTACACATTGTCCAGCTGCTCTGAGCAGTTTACAGGCCTTCTTTCTTTTTCTTGCATGACGTAACGACAAAGAGTAAGTTAGACTACTTTCTCACCATATTCATGTAGATCCCCTATTATGGACAGATTATGTATTCAGATTTCTTTAATTTTACGGTGATATTTTCCAATCTCTTATGGGTTTCTCACAATGATTACACTTTAATTTTGCAGTCTTAGTAACTTGTTTTCGAACATGTACTGTTTTCCTTAAATGTAGCCACACTAGTGCCTTGCTACACATGCTTGTACACTCATATATGTGTATAAAACTGTGTGTGTGTCTGTCTGTGTGTGTGTGTGTGTGTGTGTGTAAGGTTAGATTTGTTCCCTAGATACATACAGATCTATAACCATGTTAGTGTTTTTCAAGTTTATGGTCTATAAAAAACAACACAAAAATGAGGAGGTAAAGGAAATAGAGTCCTTTCTCTACATAAATTTAAGCTGTAATGCATGGCCAAGACTCTTATTCACTAGCTCTCCATCTATGGAAAAGAATGCTCAGTGTTTCTGTGTCACAATGTGGATGTCTTGCATGACAGTAGCTAGATAAAGCATATTTGCTTGGCAAATATAAGAATAAATTTTGATTTGATGGTTTTGTGGGTTATCATGAGTGCCTTCCTGCTCAGGCTTAGATTCAAGGAATCTGACGTAAGGTAGCAGAGCATGCATCAGTGTCTTTAGCTCAGGACTTACAGAAACGGAGGCCAAGGAAAACTGATTATATAAGGAGAGCAAGAAAACAGCATGCTAGCCCACAATCCCATCAGTAGAATTATTGCAAATGTTCCTTAAGACTGGAGAAGACTGTCATAGTGAATGAAGAAACCCAGAAAGAAAAACCCACTGCTGTGCTTCTTGGTTTCACTAAACAGCCCAGTTTGTCTAGGTTTTCCAACACTTCTCTCATTTGTATTAAACTGTCATGAACAGGTCTCAAACCTCCTCTTGGTGATTTCAGTTCTGTTCTTAACTTACCTAGTCCTTCTCAACTCTATCTCCAGTGACACTTGGTTGCTGTAAAGACTGTTGTATACACCGTAGATAGGGCAACATCTAAAGAGATGGTGTAAAGCTATGGGAGGAGAAACAAATCATTAAGTAGCATTAGCAATTGTGTGAGTTAAAACTTCCGAAGAAAATAAAAGTATTTCTCTATATTTAAGTTTGTCACCTATGCCCCGGCATATAAGTTAGAGGTAACTTTTAACAAATGCTTTTCCTTCTAGCAATTACCTTTCAAGTACAGTCATTCGTTTTTCATAAAAAATTTTTATAAATATTTTGTGTCTTATGTCATGTCTGCATCAAGAGTGCTGAATTGAATTCATGTCTGAAGGTAAAGGTTTCTTTCCCACAGACTGTTTTACCAAAATATTAATAATGCTAAACTTACTCACAGGATTTTATTTTACTGTTTGTGATACTTATCAAAAACCCTCAAGAAGTTTACCCTAATTAAAGGCTTCTGTAATGATACAAAAAGATTGTATTGTTTAGCTAGTGATATTTTTAACACCGTTGCTACTCATAGTTACATCTGAGTTAGGCCTTTGGTGATCCACTGGGGCTTGTGTGGAAAAGGTAGATTGATTTCTGAATTAAAAACCTTATCACTGACTGTACACTGCAAAACTTAAGCCCGTGAACCCATTCAATTTGCTTACTCTTTCAGCAATGTGTCATTAATGAATTTAACAACCACTGTTTTCTATGTTGTCTGAATGTTTATCTGTGTCTTTTTAGAGTATAGGGTCCAACCTTCTGCCATGAGTCCCCCCTTGACTTAATAATTTTCCTTAACTGTCACTAAGGGTATGACTGCGTCTATAATTTAACCTGTTCCCATTCAATTTGGTAAAGATCTATGTCAATTAAGACTCTGCCAAATATTTATTAAAATTGCTTTTCCCTAAAACAAGTCTTTATTAAAGAGATCAAACTTGAGAAAAAATTATATTATTGGGATGACTGCCTATAAGTTCAGTGAGGCTCCAAATAATCATAACCTATTTTGCTGCAATCTATGCAAATTTCTTTACTAATCCATTATTGAATTTTGTAATTCAGTGGGTAACAAACTTTCATATTATCTTGTTTCATAGGGATCATACACTTTCTTATATTCTTAAAATGATAACCAAGAGTAGATGATTTTCTGTGAAAGATGACTAACATAAGTGTTGACACAGGTCTTCTGATTTTTCTATCTTTGTGTGTTCATTTACACAAATTAATCTTATTTTGCTTCTCTTGGAGCAAAACTGTGTTTTGTAATTTGGTTGACCTTTGCTTTGATTGACATGAAATCATAAGGTGAAGGCAATGAGCCCATCCCTTCTATATTTTGGATGTATTTGTTTAATTTAGAATTTAGCTTTGAAGACTAATACACAGATATTTAATAAATATATTTAAATGCTATTTCTACTCTAAAATACTCATGAATACTGGAAATTTTGTGACTTTATAAAACTTTAGATTTAACATTCAGTCACGACCACAGAATAAATAGCTCTGGATAGCCATATTATTAATAGTATACTTGATTAATATAATACTATTTTCCTTGACTCTGAGAATAGTCTAAACCTGGTAGAAAGGTGAGTTTGAAACTTCATCTAAAATCCTTCTGATATGTTTTTGAAAGACATTTAATAAGACATCACAGACCACAACATGAATTGATTATGATAAGAAAAACAGAACAAACATTGGATAGTGAAATCATTATCTTTCCCCCAAAGAATAAAGATCACAACAGTTTGTCAATAGGTAAAGGTAATTATTTCAGAAGTTTTTATAATGAAAAAATAGGCTGAGTGAGAAGTAGCAAAATATTTCAGTTTGCTCTTTAAAAAAAAATAAACTAGAAACACTAACGTTACAAATTACAGGATTCTAGAAAGATAAAGATAACATACAACAAATGAATATTATAGTCAATACCAGCATATTGGCTTGTTTCTGAAATGTATTATATTGCTGCATTTCTCCCTGGGGCTGTTCCCTGGAGAAAAGTGAGGAGATCTTTTTAAGCTGATGAATATTTGATTTCACTTCAATTGTATTTTCAGTTTGCTGTAGGGAGAAGAGATGCAGAATGTGAGCTTGGAGAGCATCAGGGGGATTTGAGAAAGTGTAACACAAGGTTATAGATTGACTAGTTTAGGAACATGTAACAATACATCTTTTTCTCTCACTCTATTCCTTATTATTAGACTTTTCCTTTTCAAAACTGCAAACTAAATGGTATTGTAAAACTATCTACCTAGCGTTCTCTCATAGGCTGTGGTTAGTGTGTGTTAAATGCTCTTCACATGAAGTACCACGTTTAGAATATGTCAAAAGACTCCCAATATCTGCGTTTTCATAACCTCAGGCATTTCTTTAAAACCAATTTCTTAAAACCTAAAATGAGAGACTGTAGTTTAAGAAAAGACCAAACACATTGCTGGGTTCCAGTACCAAGCCCTTCATAGGAACGGAAGGTAATCACTCTGGATATGCATCTCACCTTCTGTTTCCAGCTGCACATTAAAGTCTCTTGCTTATCTACGGTTTTGTAGAAGAAACCCTGAATTAAGTGAATAGGAATTTGTAAAAGAAGAATCCTAGCAAGGGTTAGGGAGTGAATTTAAGCCAGTAAGATTTGCAAACTCAGTATTTGAGGTATCTGTCTGACTGAATAGAAAGAATTCCGTAAGGTCAGAGCCACATGGGGATGTATTGTGGATGGTCAGAAATAAACGTTCACACAGGAGGCGATGTGTTGAGCTATATGGTGTATAAAAGACAGCCTCGGATAGCCATAGGAGAAAGGATGGGCAAGTTACACATAAGACTGTCTTATACAATGTCTATAATACTAACTTAGCATGTTTCCTTAAAAACAAGAGAGTGATAGGCAAAATACCTCACTTTCCACTCTCTTGTTAGTGGTTCCTTCTGTCAATCTCCTTTTTTTCATCATCATGGATGATGCCCTGTCAATTTCTGAGCTGCTGAATGTGGCAGAATTGACATATCTCAGCATGATGTTGGGGTGTTCCAATGTTTGTAGACTTAGTTGTCTATGAACTAGGTACTTGTCGCCCATTTTTTTTTTTTGTAAAATTATCGAATGAATCATCTGAGATTGCATGTTCTTTTTATATCCTGCACGAGATAAGAAAATTGAAGCCTTAGAATGTTCAAACAAGTGGTAGCTGATCTGGGACCAAATCTAAACATTCTCTATTCCCTTTGATTTATCTACAGGAATTGACTCCCTAGCTATTACGCTGAAACTCACACTACAGGAAGTAACTCTGGGTACCATCATTTATCTGTAGAATATTCAGATGTCACTGTTCTGTTCATATCATGCCTCTGTGCAGCGACTGGGTGATTTCATGGCTGTCTAGTTGCCTGTCGTGCATGCCCCACCGAAATGAACTTGTGAGGTCTGCCCATGATGCTTGGTGGTCCTACAGAGACAATTGCAACAAAAATCTCACAGGGTCTTGGATAGTGACAAAATATTTGGGAAAAGTATATGCCAGGTACTATAATGAAAGAATAAATACCAGGCAGTATGATCATAAGAAACCTACTAAATGAAGGCTTCACAGTGATGGCAATTATTGACCTGTGTATTGGAGGAGAAATTCCTAAGGTCAAAAGAATGTGCCCATTAAATCCCAGGTAGGCCAGTGCCATTGCAGAGACATGAACCAAGAAAAGAAACAAAACAACAAAACAAAACAAAAAATCTCTTTACTCCACACATCCAGTTTTTTTTTTCAGTTTTGTTTTTATACTATAGAGGATTAATTTAGGTTAATTATAAAGAATAAGTAGACATCATTGTAAAACGTAGACAACACCCAAACTATCCAGAACTTTCTATCTATATTTAGTCAGTAAATGAATATTTAAGACAGGAAGAGATTTGATACCCAAAACTGTCTTGTATCAATAATTCACTGTGGCAACATTAATTATAAGAAAGGCAAAAGATGAAAATTTTCCAAAAAAGAAATTTTCATTTCTTTGCAATGAAAAATAATTGGATTTCTGCAAGGTGCTATTATTCCCTCTACTGATGGGTTAAGTGTAGTTCTCTGTGTCCGCACCTGGGGATCACCAACAGGGAACAGGACGCTAAAGAAAAAAATTCTAAGAGATAAAGAAAAAGTCTCTTCCCAGGAGGTATAACAAAATTCCTCATTATGGTTTCTCACAGTCAGCCTGTGCAAAAAATGAATTATCCCATGCCCTTTGAATAGTAAGTTCTAATGATAACCTTCCAACTTTATTCAGATCCTAAAAAGTGGTGTGTCTGGTGATACATACTGTTTTCTGTGGTACTTTGCTCTCTGTGGCATGATTTTTTTAAAAATATATTATTAAAAGTAAATGCAAAAAAATATAAAATAAGATGTAATACAGTTTAGAATACCATAAAAACTTGACACTAGAGAAATAATGCAGAAGAATAAAAATATTTCACATTTCAGACTAGCAGTTTTACTAAAACTTCCTGTTTCTCAAAATATTAGCTAATATGATAATATAATTTTCAAAAATATTCAAACAATTTACTGGAAAGATTTATGATATGTTAATGTATATGCTGGCTACTGCAAAAATTCACCAGTTAAGTTGTGTTAGGAAGTTCGAATTAATTCGTCATTGATTTTGTTATTAAAATAAATTGAGTTTTGAATATTCTCTGGCGTCTCTAAAAGTAATTTCATGAAACAGATTAGGTTGTGTTTTCCTGATTTCTTGGACAGTGAATTTCTTAGACATGAGTGTTCTCTCATCCATCTTCACATCTTTTGGTCAAGTACACCAATCAGATACATAACATGCACAAAGTATATTTTGAACAAATTAAAGGAAAACTGACATACCCTCAAAGAGCCTCTAGCTTCATTAAATCACAGGATATCTGATTTGTCTCATATAAGGATTGGACATCAAAGAGATGGTGTATTTTAAAGATTCTTTTTTTTTTTTCCAGACAGGGTTTCTCTGTGGCTTTGGAGCCTGCGCTGGAACTAGCTCTGTAGACCAGGCTGGTTTCAAACTCACAAAGATCCGCCTGCCTCTGCCTCCCGAGTGCTGGGATTAAAGGCATGTGCCACTACCGCCCGGCTTAAAGATTCTTTTATCAGTATATCCAAGTGAAGCAAGGTAATTATCCTTTTCAATAAAAATCTTATTAGAAGTCGAGAGGAATTTTGGAGAAAAAATATATCATTATTCAGTGGAATAATGTGCCACAGCTTTGTACAACTTTGCTTTACTTGGTCTTGTTTTCAGACAGGGATCACACCCGCTGTCAGCTGTAGTAAAGATAGGAGATAATTGAGTCCTGCATAAAGATCTGAGACCAACGTTCTGATTCATGGATAATGAGAAATATGATGTGATAGATGGCTTGACTATGACTCATCTCCAGATAATTTTAAAGTTGAAAGTTAATCCTAGAAATTCCAAAAATATCTTCAGACAATGACATAGCAGATGGATCCCAGCATCAATGTTTCAAAGCTGTGCCCAGATCGTCCATTAATTGTACAGCTATCCACATATAGAAGCTTATTATTCTGGCCTTCATTTAACAGTTCCATTTCACATAGTTCACAAAGTATTTTTATATCACCTGCCATACGAGGGTTCACAGACACTCAACCTTATATTCTTTTATTTTTTCACAACTCTGTTTTGGAAAGATTTCCTTTGGTGTCAGTGTCCTAACCGATTTAGATTTTTTTAAAATGAGAGAATTAGAAAAATGTTAAAATTCTTTTCCACATTTACTGTCCCAATAAGAAAAGAAATATTGTTCTAATGTTTTAAATAAACATTTTACATACCTAAATATTTTAGCATTTGTCTAAAATATTTGTAAGATCTTATTTTTCCTCTTTTATTCCTCATAAGTTTTATCACTAATCTCTTTTTTTAATCACTTAATTTTCTCAATACTGAAAACTTCTTTTTGTTTTTGTTTTTCGAGACAGGGTTTCTCTGTGGCTTTGGAGCCTGCCCTGGAACTAGCTCTTGTAGACCAGGCTGGTCTCGAACTCACAGAGATCCGCCTGCCTCTGCCTCCCAAGTGCTGGGATTAAAGGTGTGCACCACTACCGCCTGGCAATACTGAAAACTTCTTAACATCCAGTCTCAAAGTTTTACATATTTCATCCTGGATTTGTGTGTGTGTATAAATTATAGAAATGCTTGATGTTAGTTGATTGTGTTACTATTAAAATTGACTTTACAAACAAAAGGACCCAACATTTGAGAAGCATTTCATATCACAAAGTCTAATAGCTGACAAACTCCAAAGTGCTTCAGATAGACAGTGCGGTTTTTTGTAATTAGTATACACATCTCACAATTTAATTCAGTGGGTATGAATAGAACCTTGGACTTTCACTGCTAATGAGTTCTCAGTGGTGAATATGGTAATGTCTATGCTGTTCTGGGAATTTTTTGAAGATTTTTTTCTATGTTTTATTCTTTAATATAAAAGGGTCATGGCCACTTACATTTATAAAACAAGTTAGTACTAAGAATCAGCCAAAATTTCATTTTTACATAATGTCTAATCTAATAATATTATTAACTGTCATTTTGAGTGGATGTTCTGTTGCTCATAACTTAGAGTATTCATTAAAAATAATCACTAACAATGAGTTTATTTGTAATTACATCTGCTCATATGTTCATTTCTAAATACTATAGTTAGACTGCTGCAAAGTCTTTAATTCCCATTTTTACAAACATTTTTTAGATGCTTTCTTTTCATTTTTTTTACTTTGCAATAATAATAATAATAATAATAAATTTTTTGCTTTGAATTGATATACCTAGAGATTGACTTTAATAACACTTATTTTTTTCTGAGCCCTGATCTCTTATGTTAAAGAGAAAACTATAAATGTCAGTCAGTTTCTAAGAACTCATAGTTTTTACTTGACACTCTGTAAGTATGAATTTGCTCCAAGAGTCTAGAAGTCTAGTTAATGAATGAAGTCACTGTGCATAGATAGCCTTTGATTGGCAGAAGGAAAGTCTAGTGCGGAGTTAGATTAGTATCTGGGCCTTAATATATCTAGACATAAATTTCTATATGAATACCAACAAAAGGAAAATAATTATCATGCCAAAATAAGGTTGTTTGAAATATGTTGGGCTCTATATGTCAATGGGTTCGTACATTCCAGGGTACGGGCATGTGGATTAAAAATGTAAGGCAGAAAAATATAGAGACACAAATAACCAGAGACACAGAATACAGTTGGAGGGACAACTCAATGAACATCAAATTTTCCTACATTTATTTTTCATATACCTTATATACCCCTATCCAAATGGGGAAAAGAAGGCAAAAGACTGACTTAACATGATACAAAGAGTAAAAAGAGTAATTACTTCTTCAGTACCTGAAATATCAGGTATCTACGTCCCGATTTAAGTATTCAGCTGTTTAGGCAGGACATGCAATGACCATACCTTAAACCAACCATCCTGTAGGCAGCCACTCCCTGGGTTAAATATCCTGCCATAACCTTGAAGGAACAAGAATAGACTCGAACTTTCTGATCTTCAAAGTGAATCAACACTCTGACAGATATACATAGAGAGAGACAGAGACAAAGAGAGAGATACAGAAAGAGACACATAGCTATAAAGTGGGTATAATGGATTACCTATGTAATTCTCCAGAGACAGAATCAGGATAATCATAAGAACACAGGTGAAAACCTGGTATGGTTCCTTACAAAAAGTAACAGAATATGCAAATTTTTATTGGTGAACAGGCAAGTAGCCTATAGTTTCTGGAACAGAGAAACTAAACATCCAGGAATTAACCAGAGAAGGAATAAAATTGTCTGGATTGTATAATAGAGAAAGTGGAGCTTATTGGGCAGACAGAGCTAGTCTGTAGTGGTGAGAATAAGAATGGACTCCATACACTAATGAATTTGAATGTTTAGTCCCAATAGAGTAGAACTGTTTGAAAAGGTTAAAAGGATTAAGGGTGTTAGGAGTGTGTTTTGGGGTGGGAAGTATGTCACTTGGGTTGAGCTTTGAGGTATCAAAAGCCCATGCCCAGTCTCAGTCTCTCTCTCTCTCTCTTTCTCTCTCTCTCTCAATCTCTATCTATCTATCTATCTATCTATCTATCTATCTCTATCTCTATCTCTCTCTATCTCTCTCCTTGAGATTCAAGATATATCCCTGAAGTACTTCTCCAATACTATGCCTGTCTGCAATCAGGCTCCAGGCCATAATGATAATGAACCAAGCTTCTGGAAATGTGAGCAAGTTCCCAATTAATTACTTTCCTTATAAGAGTTGTCTTGGTCATTGTGTCTCTTCACAGCAATAGAACAGTGGCTAAGATGATTGCGTACATGAGTTATACCCAGTGTATTTGGTTACGATCTGGGAAAAGTTGCTTAGTCACTTAGAATCTCCAATTGCAGGTAGCTAACAAAGGCATCGTAGCACAGACAGTGTGAAGTTGTAGTGAGGATAACTCTTCTAAACACTAAAGAATTCCGTGTCCTACATTCTGATGCCCCTCCCCCGCAAACTACTCAAACCTGAGAACACAAAAGACCGAAGCTATCCATCAGCTTTGTCCTTCACTATCCAATATGAACAAAAAGACACTGATCTGCCAATCAGTATTTTCAAAGGTACCATAGCACATTTTAAGTAACCAGAGTCTAGTATGGCAACCCTACACAACTAATTTGAGAAACACAGTGTTTTTGTGTATGTATAATTCTGGGTGACTCAACACAAATTTCTCTCATGAAATTATGGGTTGTCCCATCTGCTAAGTTTATACTCTGGAATGCTCAATGTACAATCTATCAACTAGAATATATATATATATATGTATATATATATATTTCACCAGGAATAGCATTAATATCTATTATTGTATTAAATTGGTTACAAGGGAATTATTATTGGCTGACTACCGTACACATATAGCACAGGTTATATTATTTTATTCTGTATTATTATGTAGGTGAAGGAAGGAACATTTTATCAATTAAGACTTTTAAATAACTTCACAAAACCCTAATGTTAATTTACAACTGAAAACTGAAATTTGTTCATTGAATGTGCCTTGTTTGAGGCTGTTCAGTAAGACAGCATAAAGCATTACTCCAGAACTTTTAAAAAAGCTAGTGAAATAACATGTATGACAAAAGGCTGAGTGGTTGCTGGCATATAATAGATATTTCATCAGCTCTGTCATTGATTACTGTCCAATTCTCTTCTACTTCTGAGAATTAGAAGGGCTTTCATCTATTCTCCAACATGGATTGTACTGATTAACATACATACATGGCTAGGGTAATACGTTCATTGGCAGCAAACCTTCCACACAGTCACCTGGAAGCAGCATTGAGGCTTACCATGAACAGTGCACACACACACATATAACACATTACACTGTGTCATTCTTAAAGCGCTTTATTTTATCAAATACAATGGATTCTCATTAAATTTGCCTTCCTGAGTAAAGAGTTATAAATCGAGAGGTAAAATACATACTGGAAAATGCCATCCTCCTGCTACCAGGAGTCTACCTTATTGACCTACTTGTATGAAGTTTTGTTAAAACTCGAATACATTTAAATATGGTGTGTATGTGTGTGTGTATGCGCACGCGCATGTGTGCACGCGAGATTTTTTTGAGATAGGGTTTCTCGGGGTAACATCATTGGCTGTTCTGGAACTTGCTTTGTAGACCAGGCTGTCCTTGAACTTATAGAGATACCCCTTCCTCTGCCTCTTTAGTGTTGGGATATAAGGTGTGTGCCACCATGCCTGTCATAAATATGACTTTTAAAGTAATGAGCTTTAGGAATTGTTAAGATGCTAGATTATCTATTTCAAAATCACCTTTTAAGTGTTTGATTTAATTTGAATGAATTATAGTGTTATATAAAGTGCATTGGTTAGTATGTTTGTTTTATTTGCTTTATGTAACATAAACATTAATTTCCTACTTCTAAATTGTTGGTGAACCTCTTTTTAATGACCCTAGACTTTTGCTTATTTATTTTCTTGATCAGCTAAGCAGAGCTAAACTTCACAAGAGAGTCTGCTGTGTGCGGAATGAGGATCATTTTTGTGACTTTAAAAATTAGTTTTAAATTTTACTACCAGTCATGTGAAATAGCTATTGTCCTTCACTGTGTTTGCTGAACATTTTGGGAGGGGCATACATCACCACTGAAGGAGAGAGGAGATGCAGAGAAGAAGGACATTGATGTCTAAGTGAACAGAACTGGGAAAATGAATGACCCAATCAAATAAAAATAAAAATTATAAAATTGTTTTAGGGAAAACATATTGAGACCATGAGAATGAAACCTTTTATTCTTATACATTCATTTACATGCAGTAAAAATTTTCTCAATTTAGAATAATTAATTTACCAAAAAAGAATCCTCCTAAGTCTCAAAGCTATTACATTACAGAGGGTAATTGAAATCTACCATCTGCAGGGATATACATCATCTGGTTGGAGGATGAGCTCTCGCTTTGGGCACGGTGCTCTTGCAAGCCATCTGCATACCTTTCCACAGTGGAGATAATTAAACTATTCCACCCTCGTTTCAGTCAATCTCTGGGTCCTTCCCTCACCTACAGACTCATTTGGACAGAAATAATGACAAAGTCGGTGAAGTTTCTTCACAGCCTAAAGTATCTGCTTACATTCGCCCTTACACACAGGGCAGCCAACTCTAGTTTCCTCGTGCTAGTCTTCTGTATGGCTTTAGCTGATCTCCAACCCCGGCAGACTCGTGACAGGATGGTTTGGTCCAATCAGAGACAAAGGTCTGTTAAAACCCTAAATTGTGAGTTAATTCATTCTCACTTTTCTCTTCTCTCCCACCGCTCTCCCCTTAATTTTTCCTGCATTGTTCCCTGACTTTATCTCTAACAGAGGCTTCTGTATCTCACCACCGTCCTGTACACATACCGTTCTCTTCCACTATTCTCCCCACGGCCTCAGCCAATCTTCTTTCTTCCCATCCCATTTGTAATATCTTGACGACTATTCTTCTGACTCCTAAGCAGGATTCTCTGGATTCTGGAAGTTAAACACCGTGGCTGCTGACCATGATCTAATCACCATGCTCTTGTTAGGTTTAATTAACGTTTAAGGTTTCAAGATGAAGTACATGGATCTGAGTTCAGAGACATGTAGTTTCAAATTATGGCTGTCGCTTTTCTATTCATGGGACAATGGCAGCCATCTTCCCATTTCTCTAATCCAGTCTCCTTCAAACATACATACTTATGTATATACATCTCTGTTGTAATAGATTCTCATTTCTTTTCCTGTTCTAAAGTGTCATGTCTACCTTGATCTTTTCTTTTCTTCCATGAAAGACCCATTCAATTTTTAATAATACAGAAATAGTTTATGTGAAAGCCTTTTCTGTACTGTCCCATGGGCTTGTAGCCTTCCCATAAACATGCAGGCAGATAGGTTCCTTAAACTTCAGATTTCAGATTAGAATATAGTTTTCCATGGAAGTGCTGAAATAGATCAGCAGATTAAGGTGTGCCGTTAAATCTAACAGCTCAAGTTTAAGCTCTGAGAGCCGCGGGCCGGAAGGGAAGACTTGGACTTCCACATGTGTGTCTATGCACGTGCATGCACACAGAACGTTCACACGCAATTGCACAAAAATATAACAAAAATTACCTACCCTTTTCTGCCCACCCTTTGTAGGTGCCAAGATCCAGCCTTTTGTCTACAATAGCAATCTGATATTTTTGAAGTGGTGAACACTCCCCCAAAATTGCTTCTCATTAAAATGCCCACATCACCAACTACATAACCTTCCCAATTCAAGCCTCCAAACTTAACTAAAGAAGCAGTGTGGGTCAGCGTAAGTATAGTGTGAGGTTCACCCACATGCACAGCAAGCAACTACTCCTGACTTGTAAGTTATCCTTCTCGTCTCTCTTTATTCATTCATGTTTTCTTTGGCTTATACAGCACTCATTCCTTCTGGCTTTCCTTATCATTATGAGCAAAGAGCATCCCTTGACTTCTGAACCTGTGTTTTCTCATGATGAAATTTTAACAGTCTCCCCATTTTTGGATAGGGTTGCTGAGAGCTTTCTGACACATATTGTTGATATGATCTCAAGATTCTTTTCTTTTTCTTTTGGTTTTTCGAGACAGGGTTTCTCTGTGGCTTTGGAGCCTGTCCTGGAACTAGCTCTTGTAGACCAGGCTGGTCTCGAACTCACAGAGATCCGCCTGCCTCTGCCTCCCGAGTGCTGGAATTAAGATTCTTTTTCACCACACGAAGTTTCAATTCCACAGAGACATGATGGTGATGACCTATCAATAATTAGTTCTCAGGCTCGTGGGATTAATTTGAGAATGATGGCTTTCCACTCTGATGTGTCTAGCAAATATGCATTCCCAACCCAAAGCGCTAACTTTTTCTTCCTTCTCGAAAACCAGCCTGGGTAGCTAACCTGACTGCACATTCCATAGACGAAGAAGCACTTGTACTCTCTTCTGGGTAGTACAAATCCAAGCTCACTGGCAAAATAAGGCATGCCTGTGAGGTGATTCATTACAGCCAGTCTCCAGGAGAGAGCTACATGATATGAATAAGACGAGCAAGAATACAAATGTAAGATCTCTCCTTGTAATCTATCAGATGGGTTTTTCATCAGCGGAGCTAATAGCAAGGTTGATTTATTCTTTCCTTCATGTTTTTCATTCTTTAAAAAATATTTTAAAATTTATTCTTTTCCATTCTTTGACACTGAATATGACCTTGGTAGAGTGACAGATGATCTAGGACTTGCCTGTTGCTGAACCGTTATAGCACAGCTTAGCCTACTTTTTAACCATATCTCTTTTGAGGATTGGGTAATTAATGTTTGTAAATTAACTAATTAGCACTACATGATTTTTCCCCTCAAAGACTCTATAAAATAGTAAGTAGTTTCTGAGGGAAAATACATCAGTCACAGTTGGTACAGACAGAAAGATCCCCCCCCCCCCGCCCAAGAACTTGAACTTGTACCGGGGCAGAAAGTCCTTTGTAGCTAATCAAGACCTAGAAAGAATATTAGCATTCCTAGGAGTTATGTAAAAGGAATCTCTGCCCTCTCTTGCAGAAACACTGCCAGGTCCTTCCTTCCTTCCTTCCTTCCTTCCTTCCTTCCTTCCTCCGTTTTTATTT
>JAQHUG010000099.1:1244491-1274679 GCA_028555095.1 Dicrostonyx torquatus
AGTGAATTTGGAAAGTGAGGCAGAATTAATGTTTCCTTCATCGGTTTCAGAAACATAATACTTAACATTAATTTTAGTAATTTTTATTTTCATAATATATTTTTAAGTTTGGACGTCATAAAGAATTCGCATATTCCTTCAAGAACTCAAAATATAATGAAAATAGCTTTGCAATATGCAAAACATATTACCATACAGTTCTAAAAGCACTTGCACCACAAAACTGAAGAAGGCCTGGTGTCGCCATTTGCAGACGCCACCAGGGAAAGGAGCAGGGGAACAATGGCTGTTCCAGTACTGACTTACTCTGCTCACTCATTCTTTGACTGTTCCTCTAAACCCATCCCAATAGAGAGCTGGCTGCACTATTCAGTGTCTATTGTTTGGGTTCTGGCTTGATGTAAAACCATGAAATGCTTCTTTCCTTTATAGTTTCTTTCTTGACCTGTTGTGGAATCTTGTATTTGACCCCTTTGCTCTACTGCCTCAGGCACTGGATACACCTAGGCTTGTACAAACCCTTCCAGGCTGCTGGGCCATGCATGGTCAGTCTGTGTGCGGGCAACAATCAAGTGAATGCTACTTGTGTCAACCAAGATAGAAGAGAAGAATCAAGCAGTTCTCAGGCTTACCTCAAGACATGGACGAATGAGCACACAGAGATTGTGACCTCTGCTCTGGAATGCTGCCTGGATCAGATATGAGTTTATTCACTGAGTGTGAACAACCGTTGTCATATCCTATCTGAAGACCGGATCTTGACCACATAGCATGTCCAACACCCTAGCAAGTGTGGAGTTCTGTTGTTTATTGCGAGTGGTCTAGGAAAGGAGTAGTCAGAGGGGAGCCAGAAAAGCAGGTCTCATCAGTGGCTCATGCTGTGGTAACTCTATGAAAGTGGAAATAGAGTGTCAATGGTGGGGTTTTCCTACTGGTATTCCCTTCCAGAGCACATATCCAAAATTAATTTATTAAAAGTTGCAAAATGGCTCTTGGAAAACATTCAGTTCTAATTCATTCCACCGATGACTGAATGATGAAAATGGGATATACTTGCACAATGGGATAGTGTTTAACTGCTCAGAACTATGAAATTTTCAGGTAAATGGATGGATCTAAGAATCATCACCCTGAGTGAGGTAACTCAGAAAGACAGACACTGCCTTCCTCATGTGTGGATATTAGCCTTCATGCTGCACGTATACCTGTTCATTTAGAGTACCAACAGAGGAGCAGTGATTTGTAAGAGACCAAGAAATCGTCTAAGAACAGGAACTTAGAACAGAGTATGATAAAGGGATGAAAAAGAAATAGAACAAGAGAATTAAATGTGGAGGGGTGGGCAGCATCAAGAAGGGAATCTAAAGAAGGATACCTAACACTAAAGACCTTTCGAGAAAGTCATATGGAAACTCACTACGGTAGATTGTTCCTAAGTATATACATGTGTAGATGCTTTTCCAACAGAGATTTTGTCCAGTGGAGGGGGGAGTAACAATTTTCCAAATATGTATCATATGTGTCTTAGTTACAGTTTCGACGGCTGCAATGAAGCAGCATGGCAAAAATGCAGCATGGGTAGGAAAAGACATATTTGGCGCACACTTGTACACCATAAACCATCACTGCAGGAAATCAGTTGAGGAACTCAAACAGGGTAGGAATCTGGAGGTAGGAGCTGATGTAGAAGTCATGACAGGCTTGCTCCACATGACTTTCTCTGCCTGCTTTCTTAGAAAACCCAGGATCTCCAATCCAAGGGAGGCCCCCCAACACACAATGGTTCAGACCTTCTCCATCAATCACTAATTAAGAAAATATACCATACAGGCTTGACTGCAGTCAGATCTATGGAAGCATTTTCTTAATTGAGTTCCCATCCTTTCAGATAATTTTAGCTGGTCAGGTTGACATAAAATTATGTAGCACAATATGCTGCCAAATAAACCACCTAATAATAGGACTGCATAGTAACCCAGGTCTGTAATCCTAGACATCAGCTGCAGAGGCAGAAATATCCCCACGGATGCAAGGTCAGACTAATACATATATTGGGTACCTAACTAGCCAGGGCTCCATAAAAGGCCTGTCTTAGAAGAATAAAAAACAAGTGTGGCTATAGATAGATATAGACACAGATGTGTATGTGCAAGACAGATGTATACATAATCTATCTTTCTATCTATACAAGTGTGTGAATATATATCACACTTGTGTGTATATATATAATATATCACATATTTACATACACTTTTCTGTTAATTGCTGGGATAGATGTTAGGAATTAAAAAGAAAGAAAAGAAACTGGAAGGAAAACATTAAAAATTCAGGACCTTAACATGAAGTCAAAAGGAAGAGTTTGGCTTGTGCTCAGCCCCATAATGTGCGACAGGGGCTGGACACATCTGATCAAGTTACTTTACTTTCTTCAGTCCATGTCTTCTTTTCAAAATAGAAATATAAAAGTTAATTTATCCATTACACAGAGACATTTTAATCGTATTCTTGAAGAAAATATTTGAAATTATTTTGGCAAAAATCATAAGCTCAGAAATCGGGATTTTTACTTGAAACTGTCGGTAAGCTTGAACAGTGTCATGTTTCATTTCATGCAATTCTCAGAGAGCTGCAGGAAGCAGATAGGGTGTTTTTCTCATTCGTAAGATGTCAGAAAGAGAGGCTCAAAAGTTTCAAATACACCCTTAACTTCACCAATGTGACCTGTGTTAAAGACAGCAGAGTCCAGAGAATGTCACTGGGGCCTCACTCTGACCCAAAATGAAGTCGCTCTGAGCCTACACAAGAGCTAGCACCTCGTGAAGAAAGCATGGGGAAACCTCAGGCAGATTTGAGGGCCTGGGAGGACACAGGCAGGTAAGGGTTGGGAGCTGAAGAAGTACACCAGCATAAACCTTCCGTACAGATTTGCCACAGGCTTCTAGCAAACTCGCAGGAAGTAAAGGATGAGCGGAAAGATCAGGGAGGCGAACTAGAGTCTAAGTAGACTCTAGGGTAGGAAACAAAGGATTCCAAGCTCATATATAGCCCTGCAAGAGAAAGAACAGCTCCACTCTGTAGAGGAGACCAAAAACCAAAGTCAAATGAACCCAGGGTATTCAAGACAGGGAGAGCTTTAACAACTACATGGAAGAAGCAGAAGTGGAAGTCGGTGTAAGAGTGCTCAGCTTGATAAAAAGGTTATGCGGATCTTTCATGTGTTTTTACTCTGTATCTCGGGGAAGAGTTTTGGTTTTGAAGGCCTCTGGACTATTGAGACCAGGAAAACACATCTCTCAAAATTGGTTTGTATGACTCATTTGATTTTACTTTGACAGCCCTCAAAATAATCCTTGGGGGATAAACTGGAAAAGAAAAATAAACAGATAAAAATAAAAAAAATGACAAAGGACAAGCAAATAATACCGTAGAGGAATGAGACTATCTTCAGTTCCATCAAAGTATCAAAGATTAAAAGCAAATTATTTGGGGGTATATTGTTTTGTTTGAGGTAGAAGAATGACGCCAGGTGTAGGCTGTGATTATGTCTGATGCCCATAGCCCTTACCACCAGCCCTTTTCACGTTGTAGGTACTAAGGTGTCAGAAGTTGCCACTTTCTGTTATAAATCTTTTGTTCTCCTATATTTGACAAAAAAGAGGTCAACAACAATTGGAGATTCACAACTCAAAAAGCAACTAGTGGAATGGGGAAATGAATGACTGAGTGGGGTCATATCTACTGGTTAGAAACTAAATGTCACTGTCTTCAGTTGTATAGCTGCTTGAGAGATACCCTTTCTTCAGCATCTCTAGCCACATCTGTCCCACATAGAGTCAAAAACCATAAACACGACAAAACCAAAATCCATGGACGTTGATTGACACTTGTTGGGAAGGAGTCAAGCTGATGTGTGAAAGCAAGGGTGGAAAAATGAGTGTGGTTATGTTTGTGTGCATGTGTGAAACTGTCAAATAATAAGTTGACAGAAGAACAGTGTCTGCTTTGCCATGCTTAAAAAAAAAAACAGAAGACATGGCTCACATTTGTATATTATTAAATTATAAATTTAAATTTGTAAAAATATTGAAGGTGAATAAGCCCACATGTCTGTATTAACACAGATTGTATTCAGGAGTACTTGGAGGCCAGAATAGGGCATTTAACTCCCTGAAATTTGAGTTACAGGCTCTAAGATGTGAGTGCTGGGAACTGAAACACAAGAGCACTAAATGTTCTTAACTATGAAGCCATCTCTCCAGCCCCTATTTTTGCATTTCTGTGATTAAAGAAAAGATTATGTACCACAATGTACTTGAGTTCAGATGAATACTAACTTTGATTTAGTTCCTCAGTTTTACAGCTCTGATAGCAATTCCATTCAGGCTTTCTTTTAGGCTTAGGTTGATTTTCCCCTTTTATTGAAAATATATTATTTTCTTATACAATATTTCCTAATTACAGTTTTCCCATACTCTACTCATAGTGCCCACAGAAAGTGAAAAGATTTTTACCAACTCCATATCTGGTAGAGGACTAACACCCAAAATATGTAAAAAATCCTTCATAAAGTGTATATACATTTATACAAATAAAGTGATATATATCTAATATATATATGTACATATATATATATAATCCAAATACTACAATTAAGAGTAGAGTACAGATCAAAATAAAATTCTCAAAGGGGAAACTCAAATGGCTGAGAAATAGTTAAAGAAGTGTGGAACATTCATAGCCACCAGGGAAATGCAAATCAAACACTTTGAGGTCCATCTGAGACCCATAGAATGTCTAAGAACAATATCATAAGTGACAACACATGCTATCATGGATGATTGGGGTGCAAACTTATACAGGCACCATAGACATCATTGTGGCAGTTCATCAGAAATGCGGCAATCAATCTACCTCAAGATCCAGCTATACCACCGCTGGGCATATACCCAAAGGATGCTTCATCCTTCTCTAAAGATAATTGCTCCACCATGTCTATTTTTACCCTAGTCTTAAGAGTTAGAAGTTGAGAACAATCCAGGTGCCCCTCAGCAGATTAGTTTTAGTGAGCATTTATTCTTCAACACCTTTAACATCATTTTCCATTTCTAATTTTAAGTAAAAAAAACTTGAAAAACCTTCTGAATCATGTTCATAGATACATTTAACTGCTAAGCATATTAATCATAGTCATATAGCTTTTAAAATTAATTTAGTTTTTAATATGTGTGAATGTACTTAGGTTCCAATCAAGTTAATGTGGTAAATATTATCAAAGTACATTATACATATGTATGAATATATAACCATGACAACCATTACTTTTAACATCAAGTCAAACCCATATGAGTGTATGTGTGTGTATGTACAAATTTATGTGGATATATACACATATAAAAATTCTTTCACTTATCAAGCTTTGCATTATATCAGTGCTACTTCTTCAAAAACCTTTCCTTGTATCCCACTAAAAATTATTTTCAATATCCAATTTCATGGATAAATTGGGAATAGGCAATAGGTCCCTCAAAGAATCAGATGATGTCATTTAATTGTTCAGTATCAACATTCTCTCCCTCTCCCTCTACCCCTCCTGCTCTTGATGTGTGTGTGTCTGTGTTTCCCCTTCTCTACGGAACAACAGAACAGTATTTGATCTTGAAAAGGTGGCCCTAAGAAGTACCTAGATTTGCTACTGAAGAACTGGATATTAGTATACACTACTTTTAATTATGTAACGCTATAAAAAGTCAGGATTTTAGTAAGAAAAATTTAATAAATAAATGTATTTTCTTGAAGTATAAATTCTCTAGACGTATACACCAAGAATTAATATTTGACAGGTTTTGGAGAAATGTCTTCTTTCTGTTACACCATATAAATCGAGATTGAGAATAATATAAAGTGATGCATTTTTCATATTTCAAATATTTAGTTCATTCAGCCTTATATATGGCTGTGTGATTGTGAGGCTTTATTGAAGTTATATGAGTTTAAAATTTCCTTCTAATTTCTTCAACATGTATGCACACAGACTCCTGGAGAATGTGCATTTTCCATGCTTTTACTTATAAAAAACTGTCTGTGAAATCTTGTTTGCTTTTTCCTACAAAGGGATAAGGAAAATGGTGAAACTCTTCATCAAGGATTTGAACTTTACAGACAAGGTAAATTCACCATAAGGGACTTTTATTACTCTCAAACATTGGTGTGCATATTCCACACTTTAGTAGCTACTAGTGATAGAGTATTTTTCTTTTTATTAACTCAAATCTTAATGAAGAAATTACATCGATCTTTACTTCCCATTGATAGGAAGCCTGTTTTTTCATCTTACAATGATGATTTCATTTGAAGAATAAAGAGACAAACTTTATTTTTTTATTTTTCTTTTTATTTGCTACTTGGAAAGGTCTTTTGTGGTTTTGTTAAGCTGAGTTTCCTGTTGAGGAATAATACACAAAAAGGTCCATGAGTCTGCCCGTATAGTATTAACAGAGCAATATCCAGTAAGGTACACAACTGGTCACCAGAAGCCACAGCCAATACACTAATGTTTACACTGTGAGAGAAATATTGAACTTGGAAAGTATAAAATATAGTAAAGAAAATCTGATATCCTCAAATTATATATATGTGTGTATCTATCTATATCTATGTCTATATTTATTATCTATCTATCTATCTATCTATCTATCTATCATCTATCTATCTATCTATCTATCTATCTATCATCTATCTATCTATCTATCTAATGCTATTGGATTTTTCTGAGTAAGAAATTGGAACTTATTCATAATTTCTGCAAAGTCCACCATGTGCCTCAATATGCAAGTTTAGTTGACATCTAGCAAAGACTTAATTGGATGTATTCTCATCTTCTAAAGGCCATTTCTGTGCATAATATTCAGGTGCTCTGTATTTTCTACAGCACTGACCTTTAGAAATTCTTAGAAATAGTCTTTGATGCTTCTTTCTCCTTTTTTTTTGAAGATTGAAAGTCTCTTACTATATTGTTTCCTCTGAGGTAACAGAGTCACTGTTGCTGAGGTAGATACGGGCATGCTGAGGCTTGGCTGATCATGTCCAAAGTACATAGCAAAAATACTGAGCAGAATTCAAAATATTTGGTTTATTTTTTCACTTGATTTTACACTTTCTTGCTTTTCTTTCCCCATTTCCGTCATTCTGAATACGGACCAATTTCCATGGAAATATTTAATTGGTAAGCTGTATAAAATAGTGATTGCAAAGTTAAATAATTTAAGCTGTTTAAAATATTTATTGCAGAATGAAGTAATTGTCGTACAGAGTAGAGAGGATCTCAGGGAATACAAAATGATGTTTGTTTGAAATATATTCTGTTCAACATGCTTATCTCATTGTTAATTTAATATTTGTTCATGATTAGGAGAAATTAAGTCATGTTAAAGAACTCAGGTTATAAATGTTTCGCATTGGATTCAGCTTAAATTAATTGACTTAGCCTCTGAAAAGTGTTTACCATTATTCTATTATTATTAATGGGCCCACCTAGGAAGTATTGCTACTGCAATCATTATTACTCATTAATATCAATTATGCAATTAGACTGATTCACGATCTCAAGTGACCCTATATTAGCATACAAAAACTATTTGCTTTGATAATCTTTCTATAAGAAGTCTGACCTTCAAAGTGGCAATATGTATCTCTTTATAATGTTTCAAAATGCTAACAGGAAGTTTAGACACCATTGCCTTGTGCAAACTATGAAGCATTTAAGTCAGCATGTAGCGCTGACAAGATGATTAGAAGAAGAACCTTCATATCCTGTTGGTGTTTTCAAAGTATGGGTTCTCACATTTTTCCAATTATATTCAACTGGATAATGCTTCAGTTTACTCTTATTTTCACATTTATAAATTTAAAATAATAACATTATATAAATGATGATAGTTTTGTAGTAATATATTCAGCTTGTTCCAAAGGACAGAATATGATAATTACCCAAAGCCTACAAATTGTATAAAACCATAATTTTTACAGAAATGAAACTAATGAAATTCATTTGCATTCTATACCACCAAAGCTTTTCTTGCTTTTGATGTAAAGAGCCAGGGGCTCAGATCTCAGGATCAGAACTAGGTTTCTTTTTTACTTTAGTTCTGTAGATTTCTGCATATTATTCCTTTCCCGTAGTTTCTTGCATCTAGTTATAACATCCCAATTCATGTTTCTGTAAAAAATATTAGAAGGAAAACATAGCAGGTATTTAATTGGTCTAGCCTATGCTATGTTTTATAGCCCAGCAATCACTGGCCTGAAAAAGATGCTCTGCCTTGCCAGTCTAAGACTTGTTGTCCATCCACAACTCATATAGTGCTAATGAAGAAACATTACCAGAAAAGAGGACAGGGTGCTGTGTGTGCACAGAGATAAAGAATACCCAGGAACAGTTGCCTGCTATGGTATTCATTTGTTTTTCTGTAAGGGAATACACTCTGAAGTTAACTTTCTCCTAGGCTGGCATAATTTAAGCACAAGGCTTTATTTACTTAATTTTTGATTATAAGCAACAAGTAAAAGCTGTTCTTTCCATAGAAAATATTATTTTCCATATAAAAAATATTTTCCATAGAAAATATAGCATAAAGTAATACTACTATGATCTAAATCTTAGTCCTATAAAGAATTATGAATTCTATGAAAATAAATATAATAACATTATTAAGTTTTTTTGAATAGTTTTCATTTTTAATGTTTTATTTTACTCTTGGAAAGCTCAGATAATGTAACTTGATCATATCCGTTTCCCTCTCTCAGCTGCTTTTAGGAACTCCCTGCAGCTTTACGTTCTCTTTAACTCCTGAAACAAACTCATAAATCAAAAAACAAGGAATCCAATTTGTGTTGGATAACTATTACTGAGCATGGGTCCTACCGTGGAATGTGGTTGATAAACCCACTGATATCCCATTGAAGAAAACTGACTATTTCTCACTTAGAGGCCGTCGAATGCCAATAGTGCCTTAACTTGCGTGGAGCTTCAGGCTCCCTTTATATCCTCCATGCTGGAATTCTTTCTGGCTTGTTGTTATATCGATTCCATATAAGTTATGAAAGTCAGTTGATGCACGTTTATGTGTGCTTCGTGTCTGGAAAACGTGATTTTTGTTGAAGTCTTCTATCACCTCTGCCTCTAATGTTTCTGCTTCATCTTCCACAAAGATATTAGAGGAGGACCGTGACGGAGACATCCCGTTTGAGTTGAGCATTCCAAAGTCCATTAATCGCTGCACGTTATGATGTCATAAAATTCTGTATTAAGAACTGACAGCTGTTATGGGGGTCCTAAGTTCAATTCCCAGCAACCACGTGGTGGCTCACACCCATTTGTAATGAGATCTGGTACCCAGAACACTATATACATAATAAATAAATTTTAGAAAAGAATTTTAAAAGAAGGGGGCTGGAGAGATGGCTCAGAGGTTATGAGAACTGACTGCTGTTCCGGAGGACCTGAGTTCAATTCCCAGCAACCACATGGTGGCTCACAACCATCTGTAATGAGATATGGTGCCCAGAACACTATATGCTTAATACATAAATTAAAAAAAAAGATTTAAAAAAATTCTGTATTCATTGGTATGACTAAAAGAAGAAGTTTCTCTGATGAGGACTGAGTGGCATACTGGTCTATGCTTATAGAAAAGGATCGTTAGGAGCAATATTATTGCTGTGTTCATTTGGCAAAATAAAAATCATAGTTTTTCAACTAGGACCTATGTCCTATTTAACTCAAGGCTCTTAGCCTCATTGACAGTTTTTGGTATGAGTTTCATCTCATGCAATGGTCCTTTAAATCTAGAAAAAAAAGTCATTAGTTATTCCTATAATATTAATGCCATTATTGTACCAGTGGGGATATCTTGAAGGCAGGTCATGATTATAGCTCACAGGATTCATAGCTGGATGAGACTGATTCCTACTTTTCTCCTCTGGTAGGCAGCCTATATAATGTGCACAATTCAACTCTCTAAATTCTAGCTATGGTGGGTGAAGATTAGAGTTAAATACCAGCTAGATTTCTTCAGGTTTTGACAGAAGAATACAGTGATTTTAACAATAGGATCTTGTCCTATTGTTGTCTTATCCAATTTTAGAGCCAGTGATGTTTGGAATGTTTATAAAAGCTGCCTGGCCATCAGTTCCAAAGAGAAGAGGGCTATGAGCTGAATAGAGTTTTCTGCAGTAGCCAAAAGCATTCTTAATTACTGAGGTGTCTCTCCAGCACCAGCACCAGAGGATTTTGGACATGATATTTTCGTTAGACAAACTCAATCATTTTGTGAAAAAAAAAAGGAGGAAAGAAAAAGGAAGGAACGAGAGTCAAATGCTGTTAGCCTTTTCTCTGTTAAGTGTTTTAAATGATGAATTGAGAAAGAAGGAAACGTTGGAAAGATACTGATATCAAATTACTTGACTCCCTCTCTTACATACTTTAATGGACAGTACGCCATTTTAGTACACACAACACCCCTATAGGACAAACCTTATTTGCAAGCCTACTTTTGAGAATAAGTATATCAGTCCTGAATGAATATTCTCAATTTAAATTTAACTATCTTTTATCATCAGTACTATTCTCATAACAATTCTCCCAAAAGTACCTGTGAACTTCAGCTACTCATTGTGTTTGCCCAGTCTGCAGACTCTGCATTAAACTAAAGCCAGTTACAAAAACGTAAAACAACTTCATTCCCTCTAGGAAGGTATAAGCTCGGACTAATCGCTTATGTGATTGAATGAGAGTACAAGCAGAAATAAGCTAACATTAAAACATTTTTTTTTTTGCTGGCTTCTAGTTGTCATTTATTGGAAGCTACAGTGTTCTTCCACCAACAGGTTGTGTTACAATGATTCTCATTAATACTTCATTGGGTTATTTCCAATTTATTCTATTATGCCACTTTCAATGTCTGCTTCCCTCTCTTCCAAAGGAGTCAAATCCATGGTGTGCAATTGGCTTCTCCTGCGTTCACATGTCAAAATTAAATAGTTTTCTCTTCTATGTGTCAATTTACTGTAAAGAAGTAAATATTCACGAGAAGCTCATTACATCAATTTGGAATTGAGGTCCCTCATGATTCCATCTTTCATCTAGGGAGAGGTATGTACAGAATTGCAAAGCAGCTGGGCCACTTCAAGTGTAACTGTCACAAACTGCTATTTCCTACAGTGAAACCACACACATGTTAAAATGGGAATCAATCATTTAATGCTACCCAATATTTTGTGCCATGTTAGGAACAAAATTTTATCATGTTTCAAGGACTTTTACATACTTGGTTTATATGAAATTGTTTAAGCACTGTAAAAATTGAAAGGAAAACACTGGTTTAAGGTATTTTGAAATATCCTTGGTAAGGAGAATTGGATGAACATAAATTTTATTTGATGAGGTAATTCCAATGGAGATCAAAACTTTGATTATTAAGTGATCAAAACTGTCCTTGTATTTGAGAGCATACCTATATAACTAACATGAATAAGATTGGTAAGAGGAAAGTGTGATAGTTGAGTATCTCAAGAGAGAAAGCCTATAAGTGGCAATAGATGGCCAATAGATTGATGAAGATGAGAAGGGACTTATTAATAAAAGTGGCTCATGAGATTGTGGAGGTTGAGGAGTTCTACCGTTAGCCAGTGTGAACACTGGATATACAAGAAAGTTGGTGGCATAGCTCAGTTCAATCCAGGAAGCCTCTGAACTCAGTGAAGATGGTGCGACTCTTCAGTCTGAGGACAGACCATTGAAAATATGAGAGGAGAATCCATTCAGCACCGCCCGGAGTTTTGTTTTTCAAGGTAAGGAACAGCATGCCTCATTCCAGGAGATTTTGAATATCCACTGAGCACTATTTACTTCCCCAGCTACTTAGTGGTGCCCATCTACCCAGTGGGCAGTCCTTCCACACTCAGTAACCAAGTCACCTACCATTTGCTTCCAGAAACATCCAGAAGCTCTCCTAGATATAAGGTATTACCAGTTAATATAAATATACTTTAGTACAGTCAAATTGACATCTAATATTAATCATCATTTTATACATATGAAATAAAATTATAGTTTTATATATTATATATATACTTTTATATATTAATCATCATTTTATATATATGAAATAAAATTATAGTTTTATATTATATATACGTTTATATATTAATCATCATTTTATATATATGAAATAAAATTATAGTTTTATATATTATATATATACTTTTATATATTAATCATCATTTTATATATATGAAATAAAATTATAGTTTTGCTAGATTTCCCCTAAAATACCACAACAAATTTACTAAAGATTTTAGAATTTTTATGTTTTTAGTGATCTAGAAATAATCATAGAAAGCATTGGAATAAGAACATCTTTTTACTTACTCTCAAAACAATCAGAAAAAAAATAGACATGAAATCACGTGAAAACATAGGCTGTAACTGGATGGAAAATGTTCTTCCATAAAGCCCCTGTGGTAAACACTTGGTCTGCAATGAGGTTCCGTGATGGAACTTTGAGGAAGGGGTGGCTATGAAGGCTTCACTGAGGGAGATGTAATCTGAGAGTGTGAGAATAAAACGGTGAACACTAGAGGCTGAGGCCCGAATAGGGTAAGTCAATAGGGGCGGGCCGCAGCATTGTCCCCAGTACCTCCAGTTCCTTCTCTGCTTCCCGACATTCATGAGGCAGGCCGCTGTCTTCCATGATACCCTTCCCCACAGTATTTCTTCCCAGGCTGAGACCCCGAACAGATCTACCCAGCAGCTAATGCACATCTTCATCTTTTTAAGTTGTTTCTATTAGGCATTCTTTTGCAGTGATAAATAAATGACTGATGGAATGAGGGTAACATAAAAGTGAAAGAAATAGGAAGGGAAGAGATCAAGTTATCCCTCTTTGCAGAAGACATGGTTCCGTATTTATAATCGGTATTCTAACAGCTCTTTCACACACAGCGGGAACACCCAGCAACATAGATAGCTTGTGGTTGTTTTGTATCTATATGTATTTCTAAATGTCTATGTCATAGTGAGAATGCATCATTTTGCAAATAAATTTATAGATTGTTTGATATGAAGTTTTAATTCAAGAAATATGTCTTCGCAAATAATCTTACATCTGGAGTTTTTCTCTGCTTTGGGAAAGGCTGTGAATGATACGGGATGACCCTTCTCTCCCATCATTCCGTCGCAGCTCCTGTACAGCTTGCTTTCCTGCTAATGGATTACCGCTGTCTGGTGGCTTCAGTCTGTCACTGGCTAACACCTGGCAAGCGCTAAAAGGCATAACCCCTGAGAAAACACACATTATAGTAAGGATCCGGAAAGTGTGCTTTGCTTTTCTCAACTCTCACTTCTTTATTTTACGTGCCTTCAGAGAAGCGTTTCTCCCGAGTCTTGAGAAAACTGCATTTGGGTCCCTCAAAATGTCACCAAGGGAAGAGTGAACTCATAGCACTCCCCACGTCAGCATCTGTCTTCTTCAGCAAAGCCATATTGACTGCCTTTCAGACTGCCCTAACATATAAGACGTGGGGCCTTATTGGAGAATCTTATTTTGATTTAAGTGTATGCCAGCGACAAGGACAGGCAGTGAGGGAAAAGAATGACAGAGTGGTGACCGATGCAGATATCAGTCTGTGGCTTCGATATTCAGAGTCCAGGCATCATGCTCCAATGGTCCAGTTTTCTCTTCTCTCAGGCCAGTAGCATCCTTGACTTGGGCTCAAACTTAGAAGTTTTACAAGAAAGGAAATGTATTTTCTTAGATATTTTGCCACTCCAATATTCCATGCCTGTGTCTCGATCTATTTTGACAAAAGGATTTTAAGTATGTCATCAACTACTAGAACGTCTGTGACTGAAAAAATAGCCCTGTTGTGGTGATTTTCACTGAAAGCATTTCTTGCTATTATGCACTCTTATATAATGTATCTATTATTTTGGTAAGTACTACTAATTTCTAGATTGTGGCCAATAAATTTGTATTCCTGACAAGTTGCATTATCCATACATTGAACCATCATGTAGGAAATTATGTCACAATACTGAAGAAGATGGTAGAAAATCTCTTTACTTCAATTTTTTTCCTGAGGAATCTATGTTTTAATTGGGTCAGCCCATGTAATTAGTATATTTCATATATGTCCAGTGTTCCTCTATCCATATTGTTGCACTGATTATCGAAGTTGAGACTCTTTGTAATTTTAGGTTTATTGTTGCAATGATATTATAACTATTTTCTGTTGAATCGATATTTCTATCTCCAAATACTTCTCAATACTAACATCAGCATGTATCTTTATATTGCATCTTACCCTCATAAAGTTGTATGGAATGATACTTGATAAAAGTGCATTCTTTTTTGGTATTTATTGAGTGAGGTATTTGAATTAAATTTAAAGTATTTTTGTGGAGTTAAACCTCCATAATACTGGAGAAGAAAATTGTTTCTTGTTTCCTTCTTACTACCAAAGGAATAGCTTTGAAAACCTTTTGACATTTGAATTTGCTTTCCCATTCAGATATATGCTACAGTATTGTAGCCAAACTTCCTTTAACAACATTTAGCCCCTCATAAAAACAGATTGAAAATAGTATAGGACAAACTTTTATTTTCTAAATGAATAAATAAAAGCTGAAAGGTGAGTTATTGCCTCCAATGTGTTTCTAAAATTTCCAACTCCTAGAGGTCAGGTATTGGATAGTGTTGAACCTTAGATCCTCACGTCTAGACCATAAGACACCCACTTTTCCTAAATTAATACACAAGTATATCATTGCTCTTGAAAGGGATCATCCTGAGTAATGCCAAAATCTTGAACATTCAGATGCCTAGAAACTCCCTGCAAAAGAAAAAAAAAACATTTTTAAGGCCTTATTCCCATTTGGGAAAATTCTAATATATGAATTAGATATCAAAATTGTAGTTAAAATAATCAAATTCTGTTTTTGTTCCATTGACAGATTTAATGAGAGCTTCCTAAATTATATGATGGGGAACTGAGACACCAAGAGATTAAGAGCCTTCCTGCAAAGGCCAACCACTCTGGAAGAGTTAGAGTCCAGCAGAAAGGCTCTTAGCAGAGAGAAGTGAGACACTCACTATCCCCATGGTGCTCGAGCTGGAAGCGCCCTATGTAGAGGATTACCTCATTCTCACACGAAAGGTACCATACTGACCCTCATGACAGATATAATGTATGTATATGTAATATCTTAACAATTACTCATTCATATTTTGTAATATAAATACAAATGGTTTCCCAAAAATAATTAGTAATGAGAAAAAAATAATGATCACAAATTCAAGCAAAGATGCAGAAAATCCTCCCAGACTTTATGGCAAATATGAAATATTCCAATAATTATACAGTACTGATAGAAATTCCACAAACAAATATGAATACATTTTTCACATGATATATCACACAATTCTTATAGTTAACTCAAAGACTATTGACATAATCCGAAGGTCTCCTTTCCAAATGATTTTTATTAGAATTTACTACTTAAGAAAAATGAAAGCACCGTGGCAAAGAGGTGTCTCTACTTCCCTGTCCATCTTTAATTACTGCTCTCAGTATCTGTACAGAGACAGGGCTTCAGTGTCTATTGACTAAGGAATGGATAGAAAAGTGTGACATAGCAGAAAGTGAACAATACAGCAAAATGCTACTATCATTTGGAAAAATTTGGACAGACTAGAGATTATTTTGATGAATGGAATGAAATAAATCACATGCAAGACTAATAATTGCATGACCCCACTCACCTAGAAACCCAACAAAACTGAACTGACAGACATGGAAATAATCCTTGCAATAGTTTAGAGGCTGGTCAGTGTAAGGAGGGAGAGGAGGTGGGGAGAGTTAAGTCTATTGTCCTTATACTCAGGTGGGAACAAGTTCCAGCAGGCTACTGTGAAATAGGTTGATGATGTATACCAATAATGTACCACGTGTCATTAAAGGAAAAAAACTCACAGAGACTGTGGCATGCCAAAGGTATTCTACCAGTTCAAGCCAGACAGTGTCCCCGTACGGAGATGAGGAGTGTGGACATAATCTCCCATCCTTGTGCAAGGTGCTATCTCCAGTTAGCATCTACTTACAAATGAAAAAGTGTTTTTTTTTCCCCAATGGAATCTCATTGGGAATATTAATCCCACTTAAGGGTAGGCTCCTTGCCTAGCATTAGATAGCCAACACAAAATGGATACAATAGTATTTCTGAAGAGACTTTGTCTTATGTTGCTTTATTGGGAACTTTTGTCTCACTGGTTTCTTTACTGGTATGTCTTGCTTTCTAATTTTGTGTTTTTATGTTATTTTTGTGTTATGTTTGAGTCTTGAATTTTTCATTTTTCTTTTGGTTTAGGTTAGGTCTAATACCCAGATCAATTGAGGTTCATACTAATATATAATATCTGACACTGACTAGCTCTACCAGCATCACTCAGTACCTGTGGCTCCTCTCAGTGTCTCTTTCCTTGCCCCTTATCTAAACCTCTCCCCTTCCTCCAGTTTCTCATCCAATATAAACTTAGCCATTTTAGAGACGCAGTATCTTGCCCTCTTGGCCACTTGGTCCCCTGTTCTTCTCCCGAATTCTCTTCCTTACCATTCACAGCAGAGTTCAGTTTGTTTGTTTGTTTGCTTCTAAAGACAGAAAACATAAAATACATGGAGTTGGGTGGGAGGGAAGTGAGATAATTATCTGGATGGAACTAGAAGAGGGAAGCTTGATCAGAATATATTACATGAGAAATATGAATCAATTACTTAAAAGCCTAAGGAAAAAAATCTATAATATATTAATATATTATATCATATATAATATGTATTTAAATATAGTATGAAAGCAGAAGAAAGACTAGGAAAATGAAGAGACTACTGGGAGGGGAAAGAAGAGAGGAGAAGATGCTGGATGAATATGGTCAAAACACAATGTTCCCTTCTTTCTTGAATTTTTATTACATATATATGTCCACATTTAAGCCTAAATGCTAAATATATCTTCTCAATGGATATATGGAAGTGTTTGGAGGAGGAATAAGGCAAAGGGAAAATGATACAATTATAGTATAATGTCAAAAAAAGAGAAATATTTTAAATTTAAAATTCTTAAAAATATGTAATATTCTGAAACATAATATTGTCTTCAATTAATACGCATCAAAAATTGAGCTCTAAACCCTTTCAGAGTTCATGTTTTACTTTATTCAAGCACTCCTCAGTGTATGCATGGATCAAAACACGGATCAAAATGTTCCTCTAATGTTTATGCATCTTTTTTACCTCTTTAAAAATTAATTGAAACATAAAATTAAAATCCCAAGGCTCTTTACACATTAAAGAAGTAAGTTAATAAAATTCAAAACTAACAACTTATCAACGTCCAAAGTCCAAAGAGTGTTTCTGACTCTTTCTTCAATTTACACTTGAAACTGAGTTACTTGCTAAGAGGTTTGGAGTGGTTTCTTATTAAGGCTGAGAAATGTTGTTTAAAAGATGAAGTTAGAATAGATTCCCTTTATGTCAGTGGTGACCTTTGCTGTCTGATTTAGTTTGAGAGCTTTCCAGTTGGAGAGCCTCTTCCACTCTTGAGAGGACTCTGCCTCAGCGGAGAGTCTCTTAACTGTGCCCTGCCTTGTTACTTTTCGTCTGGAAGGAGCCATCTTGCCTCTGCCCTCTCTGAGTGTATCTTAATTCTTTTTAGAAGGCTCTTTATTTGAACCTCAGGGGAATAATGCGAAAAGCAACACTGAGAATCCAATTCAATAGAATATCTTCATAGACTTCCTCAAAACCACGTCACTTGGTAGAATACTGTTAGCCTAGCCGACATTAGGTACAGGTTCCATATCTGCCAGAGAAGAGACTCTTAGGACAGGAAGTAGGGGGTCAAATGTTCTTCTGCTGGAGTTAGAACCAAAGTCCTCAGGAGAGACAATCAGATGGGGAACACTCTGGTCTGACTATTCACATCTTTAGTTATGAGCTAAAGAATCTCTCTCTCTCTCTCTCTCTCTCTCTCTCTCTCTCTCTCTCTCTCTGTCTGTCTCTCTGTCTCTCTCCGTGTGTGTATGTGTTTTTGTGTGTTTGTGTGTGTGTGTGTGTGTGTGTGTGTGGTATGTATGTATGCAGGGGAATTAAATACTGATAACCTCATTATTCATAATGGAAATGATTCCAAAAAAGAAGAGAATAACATTATGCAGGGAGCTTCAAAGGCAAGAGTAATATTCTAGGTGTCGTATGTTTTAAAAGTGTAACTGTGGTTTACAAAGCACTTGCAATAGAAACTGAAATGAAACACATGGGATGGCAAACAAAGCAAATGCTTTTAGGCGAATGGAACAGGAGACTGCCCCTGAGTGTCTCATCAGATCCCTGGTGGCAGCATCCCATGTAAGTTGCCTGGGAAGCTTCGAGCTGGTGGAAAGCAGGGATGATGTGTGCTGCAGCGTCCTGTAGGTGTCGCTAGAACCTTCACAACACCTGAGAACCACTGGCAGGCTACCCTCTTGCTAGACCTAATGCAAAGTTACTAACATGTCTTCCTGAAACTAAGCCTCAGCTCATGTGGCTGCTCTTTTCACTTAGCATCAAAAGGCAGCAATGAAGCCCATTCCTGCCATCCATATATGATGCATCCTCATTCAGTCATAATACAAAACCAAAACATACACCTTAGAATTTATGAAACATGTTACCCACAGAAAACTCCACAAGACACAAAATAATGGCTGCCTCACAGATACATCCATATATTTAAGTTCAGACTATAGTGCAGGAAAAACAACATCCAAAACTAGCCCACAAGCCAAAAATGAACTTGAGAGTTGGCAGAAAATGAACCAATCATTGAAGACAACCCAATTAGAAAACCCAGCCGAAAAGTAAGAACAAGGTAAGTCAGATGCAAGTCACTGGGAGGGAGAGACGGAAAACCAAAATAACATAGAGGGAGAAGCTAAAAGAAGTGACCCAAAAAGTGGGTGACCTCTCACTCACACCTGATTTTGGGAGTCCTCGTTATTAGTAGTCAAGTCCACAGGGCAGTGACTCATGACCTTTACCCTACTACCATGCGGCACTTCCGGGGCATACAACTCCAGCGGGAATGCTAGTCAATACTCTTCAGCCGTGGTTTCTAACTCGTCACAGAGATCTGAAAGCTAGATTACATCATTCAAATGAAAATTTATATTGGAGAACAAGCATATATAAACTAGTTGTTGTCTTTGATATCTCAAAGATCATTTCTATCCCAAGGCTAGTGGTTTCTACGATCCAGCCCCGAGAGGACAAGTTCTATATAAAATATAAATAGGCTACTGCATTGATATGTAAGAAATAATCAAATATCATCACCACTATTTAACAGAAATGACTAAAATTTGTAAATTGAGTAAAATTTTTTTTTTTTAAAAAAAATAATTTGCTTGGCCACTTGCTGAGAACAGCAAGGACAGTGTCCTTTGCCTGCAATTTGAGAGGGAGCCACTGTACCTGCCCAGCCAGAGTTTCTCTGGTTTCCAGGTTCTTCATTTTAAAACACTAGTATTACCAATAACTATTCTTTAGGAAGCTACTGGGGATAGAAAGGAGATAACACATATAACTTTCAATACATCTTTAATATTCTTAAATTATTTTATTGCTCTGTCTCTTTGATACACATTTAATGTCACAGCCATATATAACATTTGGCAGTTGAATTTCTAGTATTCAGGACTGGATCCAGGTGTGTTCTATTTATTTGTTTATTTTAATTTTATGTATGTGGCTAGTTTTGTCTGCATATATGTCTATGTAGCATTTGCATGGCGTGGTCCCTCTGAAGCCTGAAGAGGGTCCACAATCCCCTGGAACTTGAGGAATGGATGGTTCGAAACCACCAAGCCAGCGCTGGAAATCAAACCTGGGTCGTCTGGCAGTGCAGCCAATTTTGGTCTACTGAGGGATATCACAAACTTAATACTTATTACTGCTCACAGCAAATCAGCAGGCTAAACAAGTAATATTCCCACTCATGAGGGGGCAGACAAACAGCACCGAGAAGTCAGGTAGTTTGGCCTGGATCATGAGGATAGTAATTAGAACAAAACAATAAATTTCATATTTTCTGAATCCAATGCTTTTCCTTGGTTCACCGTGTGGCTCCTTGGACAGCTCTACAAAGTCATTTCCCAAGGACATGGGAACATGAACAGCTTAATAGTTGTACATTTTGCAAGTGTCTGAGATTCTTTCATGCTCACTTCATTCAACTTAGAGGTATTTCTAAATAAGTAGGAGGCTTGATAGTAATACTGCTCAGACATGCTATAGGGAAAACGCTTTCTTGCATATGAATGGTAATTTTATTCCTGCCCTTAAAATTGGAAATGGGTCAAGTTATTCATTACAATTCTTAACCCATCTTCTGGGATTCTGACAGTAAAAAGCTTAGATTCTTTTCTCAGCTCTACTTCTAAATCGCTTAAGAAATTATGGTGATACTATGCACATCCAATCAAATATTTATAAAGAAAATATAATATGACTATAAATTTATTTCAGAATTTTTTTCCTACAGAGTTCAGAACCCAGTGGCACAAATTACCTCATTTACTTTGATAATTTGTCCCGAGGAAGAACAGGATAATAATATTAGCTCAGATTAAAACTAAATGGGTAACTAGAAGCCAAAGTTTTCAATGACTCTCTAACAGGCCTAACATGAATTCTAATTGTTCTTAGTAATAAAAACTTGGAGTCAGCTATCAGGGGATGAAAGCTGAAAGATCAGAGAAGCAGAGCAGCCAATTACTAGAGTTCTTTCCTCTACCAATGCCCAGACCAAAGAGTGATCTAGTCCTCAGAGTGACTGCTGCTCCGACTGCATTGAGCTCCTGTCTCCACCCAGCCATATTACCCATGCCTCTACTTCCCCAGTGCTGGGATTGAAGACATGTAATCCAAAGTGCTAGGATCATCTTTGCGTGAGCTCTGCTTTTCTTTTAGACTGGATCAACATCATATAACCCAGAGTGACCTTGAACTAACAGAGATCCATCCAACTGTCTCCCGAGTTCTGGGATTAAAGGTGAATTCCAACACAGCCTGACCTGTAGCGGCTTAGCTCTACACTCTGACATTCAGGCAAGCTTTAGTTGTTAAAATACAAAGAAAATACCATGGCAATCAAAATTGACATGTTTTCAGTATTGATAGGCAACTTGCGAGAAGCCGTGTTCCTTTTCCGTAAATTAACAGGTCGAGAATGGGTAGTCAGGATGAAAATTTGAGTCATCCTGGGATTACCCCAGTGCCCCTGCCTGTAGTACTCTGTCTCTTTGTCCAGCTCAGGACTAAACAACAGCACCTGCTGGTCTTTGTTGTCATGATATAGCTGGCACTTGTTCCATCAAAACAGAATATTGTCATGTTTCAGGTCTTGGCTGAGTCCTCTTATATTTGTAAGGGCTAATTTAATCCTCAGAAGAGCCAACCTAGGAACTGCCAGCTAGTCAAAGTCACGAGATCAATAAAGCAAATATATATGTTAAATAAACACATATCTGAGGGCATCTGGAGTCATCTTCTCTCAAAGACCAAAGGCCACCATAGGGATAGAAGCAATGTTCATTTATTTCTGGAAAAATTGCAATGCCTGACACAAAATACACAAAATAAATTTTATAAATAATGTTGGGAAGAAAAACATATTTAATTCAGGAGAATTATACAAAAAGTTGATTGGTTCAGGTTATTTACTTCTTGTTTTTATTTTATCACATTGATCAGATGTTGGCTTTCTGCTTCGAATGGCATGCTATCATGTATATGTGTATATGTATATATATATATATATATATATTCTTTCATTTTCTCTCATTTTTTTAAAAAAAATATTTATTTTATGTATTTTGCCTGCATGTATGATGTGTACCATATGCATCGCTTGTACACATAGAAGCTATGAAAAGGCATCAAATTCCCTTAAACTAGAATTGCAGAGGGTCATGATCGGCCATGTAGATGCTGGGAAGGGCACCAGGATCCCCTGGAAGAGCAACCTGTGCCCCCAACCACTGAACCATCTCTCCAGATTCTCCCTTGCTATAAAACCGAGATGGCGATATATACTTGTTTCCCACCGGATTTCCAATTATGCACAACCAGTATTTTCCTAAGCTGTTCATAGCTAAGCACCACAGTATGTTTGAAAAGCCATAAAAATTAGTTTTCTCACATTTTGGAGGCTCAAAGTTCCAGCTGAAGTCATCAGTGTGGTTAGTTTATTGTGAGCTCCTCCCCTGGGACTCCAGAGACTTTATTTTCCCCCCTTTCTTTCCATGGTGCTCCCTCTGTGCTTTTTGCTTTTCTGTGACTTAGTCTGTTAAAGACTTTGAAGTCAGGCTACACTAAGGCCAAGCCTGCATTAGAGTGTCATCCTCAAATACCAACACATTCGCAAATTCTGGGTCTCAGATTTCAACATATGAATTTGGGGGAGATATAGCTCTTAACGTGGTTAAAAGACCCAGTGTGGGACCTGGCAGACAGCAGGCATTTGCTCAAGGAAATATTGTGATGATTAAATTTAGTCAAAGGCTTCCAATAAATCAAAAGTGACTCTACTTTGTCTTTTAAAATTGTTCCTTCAGCATCTTGCAGAGCTTGCTTGAGAAGAAAAATAGCATGTAGACAGGGCACAAGCCATCCCAGCATGAAGCGAGAGCACAAGAAAGAAGATAAAGAGTCCTGCTAAAGGAAGGTATTCTCTGAGCTCATTTACAGATTTAGCAAGAGCTTGTCACAGGCTGAAAAATAAATGACCAGACGAAAAGGTGATGCTATAAATGGCATCAAATCTTTTTAGAAGAAAAATGAAAAACATAAGGAAGTATATTTGGAATCCAGGTGATGTGGCACTGACTCATTGGGCACGAAAGTTATTGCAAAGGAACATTTTTAGGATGGAGGAGATGACTCAGGGGCTAACGTGCTTGCTGTGCCAGTGCTTGGATTCACGTTGAATCCTAATGCCCATGTACAGCTTGTTTTATGAATCTGTAATCATAGTGTTCTATGATGAGATGGAAAGTGGGGTCAAGATAATTCATGCGAGCTCACGGGACAGTTAACCTGGTATAGACAGTAATAAACCAGATACTCTGTCTCTGAAGAGGATGAAGGCAAGAATCATCCCTCAATGATTTTTTCTGACCTCCATCCATGCTTCAAAGCACCAGTACACATCATGCTCATGCATACACACACACACACACACACACACAGATACGCACACACACAGATGCACACACACAGACTATATGTAATTTTGAATAACAAAAATTACAATATTTACATGAAAATCTGGCACTCAGATTTTGAAGGACAACTAAAGACACACATCAAACTTGTAATCCTTGAAGGTCTTTTTGTTTGATGCCTCCTTCTTTTCTTTCTGGATCTTTTTCTTCTTTTATTTATATATACCCATCTTTCTATCTTTAATAAAAATAGGTTAAATATCTGTCTTTTATGAGTCAAAGTTTGCTGTTGAATTACCAATGTATGAATAACATTTATATACCTATATATTACTTTTATGGTGATTGCAAATTCCCAAGTAATATATTCTGGGAGAGTCCTACAAATCTTGTTTTTCTTTTACAAAGAAAAGAATAAGTAATTTGCATGTGTGTTCGCCAGTAAGAGGAGCATCATGAACCACACTGCATTGCCTCACCAATTCTCTCCTCTGGTTAAGGAAAAATAGATAAGAAGAAAGAATGAGAGTGAGAGAATGAAAGAGAAAGAATAGATGGTCGAGAGATAATATGTAGCTGGATAATTAGATAAATAGAAGATATATGATAGAAAGAAAGATAGATAGAAAGAAAGATAGATAGATAGATAGATAATGATTGAAAGTATATTATACATTTACACATATTATATGGTATAATATAAAAACTACTACTGGCAGACTGTAATTTCTTGGAAAATATATACACATCTTTTTCATAAAATATTATTGGTATTTCCATGTGAAACACATGCCTTATTTTGAGTGCCAACTATGTACCTAGACTTATTCTAGCATTAACATAGATTATCCAATGGTGATGGTTTCCCATGTTATAAGCAAAAATAGAATGTTAGATTGAAGATGGATGCTAAAAAGAAATCCTACACTAGCTCAGAATTGAGTATACTAAAGGGTTAGTTATTTAGGCGTCGACTCCAATCACAGTACTCTGCATGAATGGGGAACAGGAACCAACTTCAGCAGCCAGAAGAGAGCAAGTGTGCACTTTACCTCAGCATTTATAGCATAGGAGAACATGCCCAAGCGGGCTGGTATCTTAAAGGCTAATGGCTGAAGGAGCTCCCAAAGCAGTAGATATCTTTTTATTGTAGATATCACATTCTGCTATGGTCTTAACAACCTTCACTTTGAACAAGGAATATCAGTCAGAAAAATAAAAATATGAAGAGGAAGAATTGATTCCAGGTTAGAAGACACACCTGCTTGAAAGGATTCTCCTTTATCTACCTTCTGTTTTACCAAAAGAGCACTAGGGTAACAAGCATATAGTACTTCACTGTGTTACCTGGGTCGTGGTGATTCAAATGCAGGTCATCACACTACCAAAGAAAATGCTCACAGATACTTATCTCCACACTACTCCTTCCAACTCCAGGTTTCATCCCCAACTTTACCTATCTGGCTTACCACTGATCTACTGACTCTTTGCTTGTGTGTCATGCCTGCATCAGCGATGCCAGCGACTTTCCTTCTAGAGATTTACAACCCTCTTGGTTCTAAAGCTTAGAATAAGAATATCATCCTTCAAATCATCTTTCATAAGTTTAATGTTTGTAGGGGTGTAAGGTTTGAGTACAGCATCTGGTTGCTATAGATAATGAAATCTCTGATGTTTAGGGATGTGCTTCAGTATAAAGTAGGTAGTACAATCTTATTGCACTGGACTAAGCCAAGTTGAAGGATGTGCTGTCATGTTTAATAATCTCAAGTTTTACAGAAGTCTATTTGCATATAGTTTTTACCACTCTATTTTACTTCAAATAGACAAATCCTTAGGCAAAACATATTCTCCAATATGGAAATTGTCTACCCAAGGCAGATGAATTTGAAATCAATCCCCCAATCAACACTTATATCCACTGAAAGAACAATGCCTTCTTGATATACAATATCTTCTTCAATTTTATCCAATCTATGACAACTATGTGGTACATCCTAGTCAGACCCAAGTGGGACATTATTTCAAGGTTCAAAACAACACTCTTTATTTCTTGAATCACTTACCACCAAAGTAGAAAAGTGATTGAAAATATATTAGAGACTAGGTTGAAAGATTTTACCATTCATTTTTTATTCTCTTATTTAATTTGATTAAAATACATAGATATGTGTCTGTGGAGTTGTCTTTTAAGGCAAGCACCAGCTGGGTCATGCTGACATTTTGTTTTATACCAATTCTTTTCCTTACTTAAAAAGGCAAGATAATTTAATATAATTTTACAAAATCCTAGTATGAATTTTCCAGAAACAACTCTATCAAATGTTTAGGTTCAGTTGTTTACTAGGGAAGACATCCAAGGAAGTAGGAGGAAAGAATCAAGAAAAAAGAAGAGAAGCAAACATAGGTGTAAGGTTGAACTATAAGCAAAGAATGTGGATTTCTGAGATATGTATAGAACTATGACCGCAACTGCTAATAAGGAGAGTGAGAGATCTGAATGTGCTC
This sequence comes from Dicrostonyx torquatus, assembly GCA_028555095.1. Lineage (NCBI taxonomy): Eukaryota > Metazoa > Chordata > Mammalia > Rodentia > Cricetidae > Dicrostonyx > Dicrostonyx torquatus. The sequence continues at coordinate 1,270,312 of JAQHUG010000099.1, forward strand.
CCTGTGCAGGTGGAGGGCTGCTTCCTGGGAGTTTTAAGTCCACAGTCAAGGCTTGGTATTGCATAGTGACTTCTTGAAGTTGTGAAAACTTCCTGATATATAGATTTCAAAAATTAAGGCACCTTCTTCCTGTCTTGGGTTACTGACAAGCAAGGTACATCCTTGGAGAATATCCTATACGGCTGAAGTCAAAGATAGCCAACAGTTCAGAGGAAGCCAGAATAAGGGCTGTTGTCACATCATAGGAAGATAAAACCCACACAAAATCTCTCTCTCTCCATATATATATACACACACACATACATACACATATATATGTGTGCGTTATTTTATATTTATATATTATATAATAAATCTGTATTATATATAACATACATCTCATATAAATTTGTTATATATACACATATGTAGTCTTTCTATAGTAAGTAATGTTAATAAAAGCTATGGATTTTTTCTTGCCTTGAGCCCTACTAGCAGGTAACATACATTTCTTCTCAAATTCACTCAGGACATGTCAACCCCATTTCTCACATCTCCAGTCTGCTGTTCAGACAATCCCCAGACTTGTGATTACGAAATAAAGATAATGAGGAATGGAAGCCCCTTTACCAAGAAATTTATAGCTCATTGAATCGCTGCTTATGAAAACTAACCTTGCCCTTTCTTCATCGGGATGGCCAAGACTGGAAGCATTAATTAATTGTCTGTGAATGTGCACACACAAACACAACACACACACACACACTCATAAACATGAACATTCATACACACAAACATACATACACACAAAACATCCTTTGTTTACACACACACACACCACACAGTTTTACAGGGTTGCAACACCATGGTCAAGACAGAAACGTCCCCAGAGAGGGCATACAAACAGGTGTGAAGAGAAACTTTGTTCTACCATGTGTCTGTCTTATTTGATTTTCATGGTATTTTTCCCTGGAAGTAACGTCTTATGACCTGTGGTTCTCACAAAGTTCCAGTTAGGTAGTTCTGAAACCCAGATTGCCTTTGATATTTCCCAAGCTTGTAATCACTATAATTTTCTTTACAATCCTTTCCTAGATAAATCTCACTCCTTCCCCTGATCCAGGATCATCTGCAGATTTACTTGCAAGTTTCTCAATTGCCTTGTCTCTCTGCTGTTCACCAGATCTTTCCCAATGTGGCACCTGTAATGTGTCTTCATTACCAAGCAGGTGCCCTTGTACTTAGTAAACAGAGCATGATCTGTCAACATATATCACATTAAGATATGCCCACATGTGTTACTCAAATTTCAGAAATTGGTAGCATTACTAATTTCAAAGAGAAGTTTATCTGAAAGGAAGCAGAAACGTACTCTTTTCATAAAGCCAGATTGTGAAGATATTTCATTCTAGTTCCTTAGAAGCAACACAGGGAGGAGATGTGATGACACTGTCCAGAGGGGGAAAACCCTGCACGTGTACACACTCCTGCAGTCTGAGACTATTCATATACTGTTCATAAGATAACCTGTACTGTTGTAACCAGAACGAACATGTGATTACAGTCCGCAGAGACAACTTCTCAGCTGTACTAAGGATTCAATGCTCTCTGTAGCAATGTCCACTTTAAGATATATAATGAGTTTTAATTTACAAAACGATCGTGAGTGTATCTTAAATAAAGAACATATAAGCAAATTACTTTCTCTTGGTCTCGAAAATTCAAGTTCATTTTTAAGTTAATGAATTGCTTTGATGAAAATTGTACTTGATGGAGGCTGTGAAGAGAGTTCAGTCAGTAATATCTCTGCCATACAAAGGTGAGGGCCCTGAGTTTTGATCCTCAGCACCCAAAACAAGGACAGACATGGCAAATCTTAGCTATATTCCCAGGCTAGATAAGAAAACAGGTGGATTTCTGAAAACCACGGGTCAGCCCACCTACGGAAATTAATGGCTTCGGCTCAGTGACTAACTCTGCATCAAAATTAAAATATGGAGACAACTCTTATTGCTACATGCATGCACAGATATCTCATGTACATGAGTCTACATGATCATCTATGTGCAACACATCTACTCACACACAAAAAAATAAGAAAAGAATTGTACAATGATGAAGAGAATAATTTTAAAATTTAGGGACACATGTTGGTCCCAAATTAATAGTAGAAGATGTTTAATCTTTCCTCTGTATTTGTCTATTCTGTTACAGCAATAGGTAGGTTGACCCTTTCAGAATCCGTCAGTGTAATCCCTTTCCTACAGCAGATTTTTACACAGTATACTACAGCAGACTGGTGAGCATTTCCTCCTTATACAAACAAGTGACTTTCTTTGTTGAATTTAGAAAATGTTGAAATTTGCACCCTTGAAAAGTTCCCACATACACTAATTTAGAGGACTTGAGAAGTACCACAATTCTGGTATCTACATTATTTTCCCTACATGGTTTGTATCTTAATTTTCCCTGCTATTGTAACTCTGATATTGTAACCATATTATTTTAAAATAATCTTCTCTTTAATAATTAACCATATATGGTATTCCTAGCCTAGCTGATTCTGTACAATTGATAACTAAATATTTTGGGAAAAAAAAGAATTTTTAAAAGATTAAAACTCCTCTGCCAAAATGCTTCTGTCTCTCTCTTCTATGTCTCTTTCTTTCTCTCTTCCTTCCTTCCTGTCTGTCTTTCTTTCTTCCTTACTTCCTTTCTTTTTTCCCTTTCTCTTTTTCTTTCTTGCATTGTCTATCTCCCTCCCTGCCCTCATGCCCTTCTCCTTCCTGCCTTTTCTATTCCATATCTTCCTTACTTTTTCTTTCTCTGTTTTATGATTTATGTGTGTGTATGCACGTGAGTGTGTTTGAGAGAGAGACAGACAGAGACAGAGAGGGACAGGAGAAAGAGAAAAAGATAGAGAGAAAGAGAGAGAGGCTTATGCTCTGCATCCAGGCAATGAATATAAGTTATATAAGAAGATATAAAGCTAATAGATTTTCTAGTTTTAACTCTGTCATGGATTATTAATTTGGGGATGGATAGGCACGAGACCATTTATTCGATAGTGAAAGAATAAATTTCAATGTGAAACTTCACTTCTTTTGTTTCAAATAATTTTGCTGATACTGAATTTACTTGAGTTGTATTCTTTTTTATGTGGTTAATTATTGTGTATTTTTACTTGAAACATCAGAAATTAAATTAATCATTAAAATTATATTATTGAGAATCTAGTTCCTCAAAGTTAAGCAGATGATCACACTTTTCATATGTTATTTGAAACATAGTAAAAAGATAAATAATAAGAATATTAGCTTTTGAGGACTTCCATAACTCAACATCATATTGAGTGACTTTGACAACAGGTATTTATTCTCTCCCTTCTGGTGAATGAAAAACCCTTGCTCAGCCTGCCTGGATTGGCTTCTTTGAGTCGACTCTCCTTGTTTATAGGTGGCCATGTTCCCACTCGTTTCATGCACAAGTTCTCCTGGTGTCTTCCTTTGTGTCTCATTCTCTCTTTCCCATGAGAACATCAGTCAGCTCAGATGATGTCACCTCTGTTTCACCATAATCTATCTCTTTAAAATCCCAGTCTCCAAACATAGTTGCTTTCCTAGTCCCTAGGAGTTGGGACATTCACATGTGAATTTTAACAGTTCTGTCCTATCATTTCTCCACAAAACATCTGAAGAGAATTCTGAACACTCAATAGTTTTTAGAGCCACTACGTCATTATTTTCTTCTGTTGTCTGTAAAAATAATAAATGCTTGATTTGAACAATGTTATCATCATTTTTTTATAAATCAGAGAATTAATAGAAAATGCCAGAGGCCAATAATTACATTACAACAAGTATTTAAAGTATAATGCTTATCATTTTTATGACTCAAGAATGTTAATCACTTTATTATCTGTAATGAAAATGTAATTATCATTAAAATTAATCCTTCAAGCTAAATTTTTAAAGTGTACTTGCTCCTTCAAACATACTTCGGATTTTACTGTCTGGTTAGAATGCATTTACGCTAATGGACTAATGGGAAATTTTTATGCCTGTGATATCAATTTATTTTACTTTTATTTTGCTGACAGCTTAAGAGAAAAGGCACTTTTTAGTAAGTCAAAGTGAGCCTTTATGAAAGATAAGCCTTGTTTAACACTGTACTATCTTAATTTCTTTAGTACCAGAGAAGAGAGAGCTGGAGAAATTTGTGATAAGCTGATATAGCAGTACAGAAACCACAATATGGGGTTATGAGCTTTTATTACCTTCTGCTTAAGGAATGGTGTTGAAATAGTCACTGGGGTATTTACACTTCTCCTGTTGAGTGATCCAGGGAGCATTTCAACCTTTCTGAGCGTCTGCTCTCACCTGTGGGTGA
>JAQHUG010000099.1:1297514-1320193 GCA_028555095.1 Dicrostonyx torquatus
AAGAAGGATAATACTCTTCCTGGAAGGAAGAGAGAAGAGACTCAACCATTAAGAGAACTTGCTTCTCCTCCGTGGGATTCAAGTTTGGTTCCCAGCATCCATACCACACAGCTCACAAACACCTGTAGCTCCAGGTCTAGAGAATTTGACTTCTGCCTCTGACTCCTGTGGGCACCTGGGCATAAATGCATAGATCCTCTCACAGACACACTTCACAAACATAATTAAAATGTTTAAAAATCTTAAAAATTTAATCTCCCAAGAGACCATAAAGAAATAAATGTCCTAGCAAAATTATTATAAAAACATGTTTTTCAGGTAGGCAGCTAGGACATTGTTAATTATTTTCCTAGAAGTGGCAAGCTGTAAGATCATTGCTGAAAATAACATATACACAGGAGCTATGTTCACATAGGAGTTACTGGCTTACTTTTAGAACTATAAAGTATTTATTATAAATTAAATATTTATTGTACATATGCACACTTACCTGTGTATAAAAGCTTAATAACTTGACTCCTTAGTGTTTGACCTAGTACTTCCTTCAGGAAACATTGAGTAGTTTGATTCCTGACTAATCTTCAGACGCTGGGAAATAAAATCAGCTTAGATATTCATCAACTGAAGCATTGATATTAAAATATATGGTTTTATACTTCTGTGAAAGTGAAATTATTAAATTTAGAAGTAAATAGATGGCACTTGAGAAACCATGTTGAGTGATGGAACTCAGGCACATAAACATAATACTGAGTTGTTATCCCTCACATACAGATCCTAACCTTGGCTCGCTAACCTAGGACCAATCTGCAATGCTGCCCTAACTAGTTAGTAAATGGTTCAATAGTTGCTATCAAGTGACATAGAATCTCTAAGATGTATCTTTGACATCCATAGCAAAGTCATCAAAAATAATGATATAGAGAATGTTTTTAAAAAATCTATTGCTTTATTTCTCGTTTCCCTTTTTCAATATAAGGCGTTGCATGGTTAGATGTTTCAATCATTGCATAAATATGGTTCATTTGTAACATTTATTCCAAAAAATTCAGTGTGGGCAATTTAGAAAAATCAGCTGTGTAGTGGATAATTGAATCTGTTTAAATAGTCAATTAGTATCCAAACATTATAAAGTCCAATTAACACAGTGTTATGAAATGCTCTATACCATAAAAACAGGAGCTAAGACACCAGAGCACTTGTGTCGGTTATTTCTCCAAAGATCATCAATTTCTCAACTTTTACATAATCATTTTTTTTTATAAAATAACCCCCTCTTTTAAAATGTTATTTATGTATTTTTGAGTGCTCCACCTGTGTTACACTTGCAGGCCACAAGAGGGCACCAGATCTCATTACAGATGGTTGTGAGCCACCATGTGGTTGCTGGGAATTGAACTGAAGACCTCTGGGAAAGCAGCCAGTGTTTTTAACAGCTGAGCCATCTCTTTAGCCCTGACCATAATTTTATAATATTACTATTAGTGCTACAAAATCAGCTGTGCTTAAGAAATTGACTAGATATATTCAAAAATGATAATCTACAGCAGAGTTTCTCAACCTGTGGGCTACAACCCCTTTGGGGGTCACATGTAGGATATCCTGCACATCAGTTATTTACATTACAACTCATAACAGTAACAAAATTGCAGCTATGAAGTAGCAATGCATTTTATAATTTTGAAGTAGGCACAATATGGCGGAACTGTATTAAAGGGTCACAGTATTAGGAAGGTTTTGAAATGCAAAACTGAACTTCATTATCTTGGAAAAAAGGGGCTCGGATAGAGCATCACTAAACTATTCTCAGGATGCTACAACCTCAAGAATCAGTTCTTCATAACACCCAGCTGTGTTGAAAGGTCCCATGGCTGCCTTGTGTGTGTGAGGTGTTCCAGCAAGGGATGGGAAATTTCTTTATGCAATTGTCTGTTTTAAACTTTCAGCTTTAAAAGACAAGTATTTTTTTTTTCTCAGAGTTTTACATTAAAAAACATGGAGAGCTCCTGGAACTGAAGTGGAATAGAAATGGAGTCTGTGGGGCATGCTTAAGTAATTCAGTCCAAAACCAGATTTAATTAGTCAATTATATAATAAACATCAGAATTCATAAACAGAACACATCTGAGTGTATTGAATAAAAGTTGCAAAAATTGCCTATCTTCGTAACGGGTGATTTAAACAGCATTAAAGATATGTAAATGCAAAAAATCATTTCATTAGAACATTAAGGAAGAGAAAGGTAATTAAAAAAGAACTATGAAGAAATATTAAGTTGCTTCCCATTTGAAATGCGCTAATGATATTTTGGGGGAAGATTACTGTAATTCAAGTTTCTTTAGCAGCCAAGCTGCAATTTGACTAGCTCTCGCCTCTCCCCTTTTGAATTTGGTAAATTATGAAAAGTTAATGAATTTAAGAATTTATTATGCCATCTGGTTGGTTTCAAAGAGTTCTACCAGTTAGTTTTTGTAGGATTCGGGATTTCTGGGTTGACCACTGGGTATTTATAACCAGTTAAGGGAGGAATCCTGTGGAAAACTGGCTCTTGCCCTCTCTCACTCCCTCACTCCCTCTCTCTCCACCCCCTCTGTCTCTCTCTCACTCCCTCTCTCTCCACCCCCTCTGTCTCTCTCTCACTCCCTCTCTCTCCACCCCCTCTGTCTCTCTCTCCCTCTCTCTCCACTCCTTCTGTCTCTGTCTCTGTCTCTGTCTCTGTCTCTGTCTCTGTCTCTCTCTCTCTCTCTCTCTCTCTCTCTCTACATCTCTCTCAGCTGTTGGTAATCACCTATAGTTCTTTGCCTATGCGAGAGGCCCCGTGAGACATTCTCTCTCCGTTATAGAATATTTATTGGAGTTGTTATTGTTTTGGTCTTTTTTTATAGATAGCCATATCGTTGTGCTACTGTGGGTGAAGATTCTCCATCATTACTAGGAGACACAATCTTAGAGAAGTCCCCTGGTTCCCATGGTTCTTAAACTTTCCTCTTTCTTTTCAGCTATGTTCTGAGCCTTATGTGCAGGAGTTGGGTGGTGGAGGTAGTGGCTGGGCTCCACACAGTCAGTTTTTCTCTGTGTTTAACTAATTGTAGTTTTTGTGATGGTCTCAATATGCTACAAAAAAAGAAGCTTCTCTGATGAAGGATGAGAACTGCAACTACCTTTGGATAGCTTTAAGGATAAATATTTAGAATTCAGTTAAAAATTATGCTGGCCTCGTACAGTGATAGTACTACATTCTTCTCTAAATTCCATGGTCTCACTAGTGGCCCCCTTCCTAGTAACTGGCTAGGTTTCCTGTTGTAGGCCTGATTTCTCTCATGTTGGATGAACCTTGAATCCAATGAGAAAGAGCTCTTGGTTATTGTGAAGATATGGGTGCCACTGTTGGGTCTTTGGAAGTATCTTTGCAGAGCTGTTAATTGTTTTAGTTCATAGGTCAAAACTAATTAGACTACTGATTTCTGTTTCATTTTCATCTATCCTATATTTGAAGATACCAATACACATGAATTTATTTAATATTTATTTGTATATATTTATTTTGAGATTACTTATTTATTATGTTTTATGCCCTTGGATAAACAATTTGCTACGTAAATCTACTACAAGTTTTAAAAAAAGAAATAAGAAGTTTATTCATCTTGTTAAAGTAATTTAACTTTCAAAAACATCTCAAAACATCAAATTGACTAATTTTCTGCATTTTCCCATGCACTTGTAACCCACATTATTTGATGTGGGATTTCCCTCTGTATGCTGTGAATACCACTGGTTAATAAAGAAACTGTTTTTGGCCTGTAGAGCAGAGCTAGGTAGGGAAAACTAAACTGAATGCTGGAAGAAAGAGACAGAGTCACAAGAAGCCATGTAGCCTCGCAGAAGATAGACACACCAGAACCTTGCTGGTGAGCCACAACCATGTGGTGATATATGGATTAATAGAAATAGGTTAACCAAAGATATGGGAGCTAGCTAGCAATACGCTTAAGTGATTGGACAAGCAATGTTTTAATTAATATAGTTTCTGAATGATTATTTCTGGCCTGGGAATCTGGGAAATGAACAAGTGGCCTCCTAGTACAATTATTCTGTTACGTCATTGGATATATATTATACTTTTTATTTTCCCTTTAAACATCCTTTATATGGAAACTCTGCATTTCCATTCTCTTAAGGACATTCACCACTAATGAAAAGGCCCATGACATTCATGGAAATGTTATATTAATTAACACTAAACTGCCACGCATCAGCTTCAATATCATAGCAGAAGGTAATTGAATGTATAAATGTTTCTCAACTTGGCAGAGGATTATATTTTGCTTTTATGTCATATATCACTGGATGGCATTAAATGTATTATCGAGCAATTAATACATATAGATGGTACAGTGATTTATTCATTTCCTTTCTCCCTGATATGAACTCCATGCTGAATTTCAGTGTAGCTTAGGGGAAATAAAAAGAGGAGTTCAGGGCAGAGTAACATCTTAATTCTTGTTTGGTAGATCTTTATGGCCAATTTCCAGGGAACTCATGGGAATGAAAGCCCTATTTAGCATTTGTTAATTAATCTTATACTGCTCAAACCACAGTCAACAATGACAAGAAACACATTTTGGTAAATGTAGAGTGGAAATGAAATGTTTTTATTAGAATTTAATATATATAATGTACCCACATTTCAGACACAACAGACCATCACTTTGGGAGCCAACATAAGAGTAAAACGCAAAAGAGTTTAAAAGAGATGATTTTGGAGTATGCATTAACTCATGTTTTGTGTCAACACTGTTCAGACTGTAATAATGGCTGTGATGATTCGTCAGATATTTTCCCTCTATTTTTACCAGTTGCATCATCAGAATCATGAACTGACTCATACAAAAAATGAGTATCATTCTTTTTTGGAGATAATCTGATGCTTCAATGAAACACTATCAGAAACTGATCATCATATTCAATTAAGTGAAAAGTAAAATCTTTTCATATCTCTTGTCAGAAACTGCATTCATTAGTTTGTTTCTTATTGCTATGAAAAAATACAATAACGAGAAAGCTTATTTTTGATGCCAGCTTGTGGGGCATCAAAGGGTTTATTTCTTTGCATGCTTCCTGATCACAGTCTGTTATTAAGGAAACTGAAGCAGGAACACAAGCAGACACACAGAAGCAGGTGACTTATTTGTTTTCTCCCTATGGTTTGCTTGTCTTGCCTTCTTACACCACGTAAAACCAGCTGTACAGAGTTGGCATAGTCTGCAGCAGTGGGCTGGACACTCTCACACCAGTCAGTAACCAAGGAAATGCCCTCATAGACTTACTTACTGGTAATCTGATGAAAGCAACCCTAGTTTAAGGTTCCCTCTGCCCAGATGACTATAACTTGGAACAAGTAGACAAAATAATTAATGAGCACATAAGTCAGCTTCCTGAGCAGATTGAGGCTGAGGCGGGTGAGGTTACTTTTCAATTTAGAAAGCTATAGGTCAGACTACAACCAAAAATGTATATGCTACATCCTTGCCTTCATCTTTGAGAATTTGCTGAGATTCATTATCACTTGTGGTAGATGAACTTTTAAAATTGTAGAGGATGGTTATCCTAAAACCATATTTCGTATGATAGATTATTATTTTACAACATTGGATACATCCCAACACCATTGTGAATGTTAGTCTACAAAGTAGTTCTTTACTTCAAAACAATAATGAAAAGCTACCAGCAGACAAAAAGCTATTACAGCATTATAGGCCTGATGTATCATCTTTCATTTATCTGATTATCTGTAGTTTACACACAGATGAAAACTGTCTCCATATCTCCTTCTTCCAAGTCACAACTAGTTTTCCAATTTTTTATTGTTGTTCAGAAATAACTTCTGTACAGATCATCAAAATTTAACATACAAACAGGAATCTATTCTTTCTATCACCACAGTCATCTCCCAAAATCTCAGTTCTTTACCGAGTTAAGTATACCTCCTTGGACCTAAAGTATCTAGTCAACTACATTTTTTTTTCTGACATTATCATCGAAATAGCATTTGTTAATGTTGTTTCCAAATTGATGGATTCATTTGATTTTCAAGAATCTTCCTGGATCCTTATTATTTTTTAAAATATATTTGACCTGTGAATCATGACCTTTCATCTAGTTTTAAACACTGATGACATAGGATAATAAGGTGATGATGATAATACATACTGCTAATAAAATTATATTAATAGAAATTTTGTTCCTCCTAGTGTAATATTTTGTGATTGACAGTGATATAGAACACATATACATTTGGGTTAAAAACATAAAGAAACAGAATTTGAATCACTTTATCCAAGAAAGTTTGGAAGTACCAAGGTTGGAAATTTTAAGCCTTATTTTAAATATCTGACTCTTTCTTGTTACCCCAGTAGAAGAGTGATTTGAGAAAGAATCCATAAAGAACCATGTACATGAAAAGAGTAAGAGGAGAATGGAATGATAGCAAGCTGTAGATTAAATTGACTGTACTGCACAGTTATCTTGTCAACTTCATAAGTTAATGAAGTAGGACAAGAGGCATGAACGGTATAGTATAATGACACATGTATTTTAGGAGTGTTGTAAAACTCTGTAGTTATGAAGACAGTTATATAGTAATAACAGTAAAACTCCAGAAGGTGTAAGAAATTAGGAGATACTTCATGAGCCTGATAAAGAACCATGGGTAAACAATGCACAGGGAGGCGGTTTGTACTACAGCAAACGGCTCTCTGAAGGCCGCCTGAACCTATAAAGGGATTGAGTCTTAAGATGCTGACAATATAAATTGTAGCTAAAAGTTTCAGGCTCCATTAGTTTGTGCTATGTCTTTTAATTTAAGTAGGAATAAATAAGAATGAATCTTCTGAGAATATAACACAAGAAAGTTTAACACATATAGACTCATTGTTATCACCACTTACCAGCTATTTTTATTTTATATTTCCAGGTATTTTGTATGCCTAGCAGCCACTATGTACAATAAACATTTGTTTTATCTTTTTTTAAAAGTTCAGTCAAAATGACTCCTTTTTTACAATTCAAAGTTGAGTTGAAATTTGTGGTAACTCCTTCTTTTAGACAAAAATGTAATGCATATCAAAAGTTATGTGCTGGCCTAACTTGTCTTGACCCATAAAAATAGCTAATGAGGCAGCTATGGCTCAGAATGTCTAACATTTCAGCATGACAGGCAATACATACAAAGACGTGCAGTATCTACAGTTGCTATAAAATTAGTATCATGAATGAAATTAAAAATTGTAGGAGCTAAAAGAAAAATAATAGGTTTCATGATATCAGCAATATTTATATATGAAAAAAGTTGATGACTAGGATTCAAGGTTTTTCTTCTCATATTTAATATTTTTAAAACCCAAATGCATCATTTGACATTCCTCAAGTATAATGTTGTTTAAAAGTTGTGACTTAGAGCTTTATTTGTAGAAAGCATTAAAATTATTGAGAATAAGTCATGAGGAAAACATTTTTTTCATTATAAGGCAACAATATACTAAATAATAGACAAGAGGCTAAGAACTTTCAAATCTCCTCTTCTTTCTCCGTCATATGACGATTAAGCACAGTGAAGCACAAAAATTATGGGCTACAAAATATTTGCAATGCTTTTCATGAAAAATAACTACTGTCCAAAATTGAATTCTTATGTTAGCTCCATCAGTGTTGGTACTTTGCAATGCTGAAAGTGAAAGTACTTTGAGTTGCTGGAAGACAGCCAGCATGATTCTTACCAGAGCTGGAAATACAGAGACAACCAGGAGGAGATGGATGCTGCCAATCTAAGGAACAACATAAACATTTAAAATTCGAATATGACCACACGTACTTCCTCAAAGGATAGTTGCTTTTGGAGGAAGGCTTGGCATAAAGATGGGTTCAAATCTGAGAGGGAGAGAGGCTAGAGAGAAAGAGTTGGAATACATTTAATCATCTCATGTTTCAATTTCTATCATGTCTCAGCAGACAGGAGCTTTCCACGCTGATACCAGCTACATTTTTTGACAGAGGAAGAACATATCACTGAAAGTAAAGAAGGTTTATTTAAAAAGGCCACATCGAGCTGGGTGGTGGTGGCACCTTTAATCCCAGCACTCGAGGCAGAAACAGGCAAAGCTCTGTGAGGTCAAGGCCAGTCTGGTCCACAAGAACTAGTTCCAGGACCTGCACAAAAGCTATACAGAGAAACCCTGCCTCGAAATCAAAATTCATTACTTTTTCATGGGCATTTTTTTTTCTACAAAGGTTGGGTCAAAGAAGCTTGGCTATAATTTGTAAGTTATGACTATATTATAGTAAGTTCTGCTAAAAGATAAAGAATATATGCAGTCAAAAGGGATAGGGAGTCAGAACAGTGGGAAAGTGTCATCTGTCCATGCAGGAGATCCTGAGTTTGGATCTCTAGTACCCATAAAAACATGATTGTTCAGGATTTTTTATTCTTAAATCCCTATTAAAGGAGGAAAACATGCAGATCCTTGGAATTAACTATACAGTCAGTCTAGCCAATCAGTGAAGGTTGAGTTCAGAGTCCAGATCTCAAACATACTGTCAAGTCAAACATGCAAATCAAGAATGATTAGGATCCAGGAGTTCACCTGACTTTGATTTTACACACATACATACATACATACATACATACACACATATAATGACATACAACTATAAAATACCGTAAATAAAATCACACACATATGCACATACATTCTTGTAGTCACAAACAAATACACATATGTATATTGCCATACAAACAAATAAACAATATAGACAATGACCTTCACATATTCAAGCACAAATATGGACATAGATGTACACATACATCACCAGATATACAAATACACACATATAAACAATCTCACAATCACATGCAAAAATTCACAGACATACATATATATGCATATCACACACATGCATATTTACACATTCACACACAAATATGTGTATAAACACACACACACACACACACACATATATATATATATACCACACACACACAAGGGTATAGACTTTCTCTGTCCCACCAGTTAGCTCTCTCCTGCCAATTCCCTTTCAAATAACCACAGAGACTTATTATTAATTATAAATGCTGGGCAAATAGCTTAGGCTTCTTACTTATTATCTCTTACATCTTAAATCAACCCCTATTTCTTATCTATGCTTTACCACATGGTGGTACCTTTTTCAACATGGTGTGTTCATCTCCTGCTTTCTCTGCATCTAGCGATGACTCCACCCTCCTCAATTTGGCTCTCTGCCTAACCCCTTTCTGCCTAGCTATTGGGCAGTCAGCTCATTATGAACAATGAGAGTGACACATCTTCAAAGTGTACAGAAGAATTATTACACAGCACCAGGGCACACACAAACACATATACATGAATGCACACAAATACACATGTCTTATCTGGAGGCTTCATCCTCACAGAATTGGACTATAGAAACAAGGCAGTTCCACAAACCTGCAGGAAAGTTCTAGAAGGATATTTTTCAGTGAACATAGCTTGAAACAATTAGTGAAAGTTCGGTTTTACATAATATGTAAACAGACACATTAGCTCTGGTTTACTTTTCTCATTGCTGTGGTCAGAGTACTCAACCAAAGAAACACAGGAAACAACACAATTTCGGGGTTAGAGGGTACACTTCATGATGACAGGGAAGGCACGGAGGGAGGTTACAGTTACACCCACAATTAGGGAACAGAGAGAAATGAATGCCTTTCTCTTCTTGATTTTATTTAGTACCATGATACACAAAATAGTACTACCCATATATAGGATGGGTTCTCCTGTCTTAATCAACCCAGTCAAGAAAACAACTTTCAGACATGTCCAGAGGATAGTAATAGGTGTTTCTCAAATTCTGCCAAGGTAATTACAGCTCCATAATGGTGTTTATAACTAATGAAGTATGGAACAAAGTTTATTTGACTCACAGTTCTAAAGTTTCAAATCCATCAAAAATTTGTTTTTTTTTTAATGAGGAACATCATGGTGGCACTTTTTGACTTTTCTGTTTACATTACACAACCCTGTCTCCTTTATAGTAGTTTGTTGCCTTACATTTGATTACCATTTATTAATGAAACCTCATTCTTTCTCATCTAGTATTTTTACAGAGTTAGAGATCGTCTTATTGGATCCTTACTGTATCCATACATGAATATATGTAAACATGTAAATAAGACTTGGTGGACTCTCTGAGTCCTCGTCACCATTCTATGGCCCTGGTTCTGCTTCCTGGATGAGTGTCTCTGCTCAGTCATTTCCATGGAAATAATAAGTTTATTAAAACTCGTGTCCAGAGACTACATCTTTTCTAAAGTCTTACAGACCTGAGGGTTATTTTCCCTTTTGTAAATTCCTTACAAACCTTTTTAGTTTTCAAATCCTTTTCTGCCCATATTTTCCATTCCAGTCTGAAGCCAGCCAGCAAGACCCTGCTATGTCTCCCACCATGTCTCCCACCTGAATGTTTGTTTCTTTTTTTCCTCATATCCAAGTCAAAATCCCTCTCACTTCTTCCCCTTCCTTTATGATATTAATCTGACTTTTCACAAAGGTTATAACTCCCTTTTCATTCTTTGTGTGATTTCTATGTCTCTAGCCATAAAAATATTTCAAACGCAGTAGGATAGTGACTATTCAACTATACCGGAAATTCTATTTTCTGGATGACATCTCTTTTATTTAAGCTTTAGAAACAACTGATATTTGGTACATATCCCCTTTACTTGATGCCTTGTTTAAAATGACAAAGGATAGGTGAAATGTGTTGGGTCTTGGCATCTCTCCTTATGGATTTATAGGCACATAAGCATTTGGTTTGGTTTTCAAGTGATCACGGTCAAGAACATTTCCAGTCTCTTACCACTTAATTCAATGGATTAATATTTCTCCATGCTCCCACCTGATGCACAATTAATAAAAACTCAGAGACAGATATTAATTAGTGTTCATCCTGAAGGTCAGAAAAGCAAAGCAGCCAGCCACTGGCTCTTCCCTCTACCTCAGTCCAAAATGGCAATCCTGCCTCTAAGAAACCTCAGAATGAGATTGAGGCTGAGAGCTGTCTCCTCCAGTTTTATAATCCTCTCTTGTTCTGGGATTAAGGGTGTGCACCACTACTGCCTGGTTTCTATGGCAAGCTAGCGTAGCTACTGGGATTAAAGGTGTGTGTCACTGTGGCCACTGGAATTAATGGTGCGTGTCATTGTGGCTACTGGGATTAATGGTTTGTGTCATTGCTGCCTGGTCCATAAGGCTGGCCAGTGTGACTCTTTTACTTTTCTGATCCTCAGGCAAGTTTTATTTATTAAAATACAAACGAAATGCCACTACACCCATTTATCATTCAATGTGGTATAGATGGTATTTTTATGGCACCCCTTTGCTTCACAGCTATTAATTCCTTTATTATTCATCATAAGATAGATTTGATTAATAATTAAGTGCAAATGTTCCATTTCATACAATAATGAATGTGAAGAACCCATATCTACAGCAGAGGCAGTCACATCTAGCGGTCACACATCAGCAGGGCATGGATTACTTTTCAAATGGTTATAGGAGTCCACATTTATTTTGAATATCTTAAAATGGGGAATGGAAGAATGGAACATTGGAGAATGGACACTGTATTAGTTTTCCTTTTTTCCCCTTACCCTTTACAGAATAGTAGATGCCGGATAAATATTTAACCAAGAACTTGAAGGCCAGTGCTCCCAAGGGGTCAGATACTAATCAGAAGGAGCCCTGTAGCATTGCTGCAGGAGCGTGATTCTTGAGACCCCTAGTTTTATATTCCTCCTGTTACTTTATCAAAGAACATAGATTTCAGCACAATATTAAAAAAGCACATTACTGTGAGAAAGATACAGGAGTGTTTATAGACACTGTGTTTTGCTGTTCATCATTGGTAATCATTTTTAAGGACAGGATTACTGCTATAGTGTTGATGGAAAGCAATTTCACAGCTCTTGCTTTAAAACAAATAATTCAGTTCAGTTTTGTGAAAATGTAAAATGATACAAACAAGAAAAAAAACGTTATAACCATGGTAACTGTAAACCCTGAAGATAATAATAACTTTGAAACTGAAGTAGCAGTGTAGTCGTGTAGGGTTGAGAAGAGAAACCAGGAGAACTGGTCAAAGATTAAGGTGAGGGATGCGGGGTTCTTAGGAATTGTTTCGAGAATGCTTGCAGACCGGAGAGGTGTTTTCTTGTTCCCCACAGGCTCATGCCTCGAGCTGGATTTTAAAAAGCACTCTTTGAACACCGAAGGGAAAGCATTTCTGTCTTCTCTCCCAGACACTGACGTTTCTTTGGTGCTGAGATTCTCATTGTGCTCATCAGGTACAAATGAAGTTTTAAATTTGAAGTTAAAATATTACTGGGTAGGAAAAGAAAAGGTAGTTAGGGTTACTTACAAAACATATATGATCTCTTATTTAATTACATTATGAATACTTTTTCTGTACCCTCTGCTCCCACCAGCTGCTTCTATGAATTCCTCTCAAGTTCATGCACTCTTTTTCTTTAATAGTCAGTTTTCTATACACACATATACAGACAAGTAAATATTCAAAAGCAAAAAAAAAAAACTGAATATATGGGCCAGATATAGGAGATAGTAGTGGCCTAATGAGATTTGTGCCTGTAAATAAATGCAGTTCTACCAGTTACAGAAGTAGGATCAGGATGCTACATCGGGAAGACGAATAGTAAGTTCCAATTCAGGACCCAAAAGCAGGTAAGTAAATACAGTCATGGAGGAGTGAAGGCATAGTCGAGCAGCAGATGCAGATGGGCAGGACCTTGGATTGGAACCAGAAGTGAAGCCTGCCACCAGTCTTTCTAAGGAGCACGTTATTGCTCTTGAGTTGCCCGGTGCCTTTTCTTTTCCTAGTGTATACTGGTTCCTCCTATCTGGTAGCTGAAAAAACAACACTTACTTCCCCAGCATCAGCGCAGATGTCTTCTGTTTTGTGTTTCCTTTCCTGACATCCCTGGAGCCCATGGGATCACCCGTGTCTTTGTTCAGTAACAATGCAGAACCTGCTACCACTCAAATCCCAGCCTGGCATATCTCTCCTCTCTTGCTTATTTTCCTCTCTCAAGGCAATGTATGGATAAACACAATGGCTGGCAACAATAGGTCCTCCTACCTTTGTTAGCTGAATGTGTAAGTGTTCTTTTCCTTATACTATTAAGAATGACAGGCTTTTTATCTAAATATCCTTATAACAGGATCATCGTAGAAAAACATACGCTAGTTATATATGATAGATTGGTGGGTTTTTTTGATTGTTTTCTCTGTACAAATCACATACCAATAGGTAGTTACTGTCACTTCTTTCTATGACTATTTCAAAACAATGTGACTATTTGAAGGAAAGGAATTTAAAACAACATTGTTTAAACAATATTTAAAAGGTTGGGTTTGTCAAGCTTTGAAAGTTGTGATATCCTAATGTTGACTCAGTCATAAGTAATTATAACTTACATGGTTGACAAGAATATTATTAAATAGCATATAACTCATACATATTTCAGGTATTAAATGCAAAGCTATTAAGTCAAGACAATATTAAAATTTTAAAGAAAATAAAAGACACATGGGACTTTACGAAGAGGTAGTTTTAAAAATTGCCCTTTTCTCCTTAGGGTATGTGTGTCTATGACCTTTCTAGATATAGGACAATGTCAAGTATTCCATAGTTTATGGTTTTGACCCATTTTATTCCAGGTGTTTTGTCATGGTACCATTGCCTATTTTCAAAAGTAGTGTAAGTCAAAGATGTTAAATGACTTTTTCTAGAGCACACAGCTTGTGGCTTATGAGATGAGCTTTAGATTCAATTTCTGCCCCACTGTTGCTCTCCGTAGCTGCATTATTTTGATCATTGACTTGCAATATTCAAAGTAACCACCTAGGAATTCACTGATAGATTAAAACTATCACCCAAGAACGGAACATGGGATGCTGAAACGAATGACAGGAACAAAGCTAGGTGAGAATAATAACCCAAACACAAGCACACCTTGGGAGAGTTTCAACGTTACAGAAATCACAAAAGTTTACTTTCTCACTGATAGAATAAAAACAATATGAAATGTCCTAGCTGTCTTCTCAAACTGCCATAGGTGTTGAAAACATTATAAATATCTGCTGTTTACCCAATCATTGAAAATGATCACAAAATTGTGTATGAATATATGCAAAGGGTGTGAAATCGGAGTTAGGTGTCAGGTGTGGGTGAATACCACCGTAAAAGACACAAATTGTGACCTGCCTAGGCCACCATCCAGTGTGCACATATCCAAATCGCTCAGAGTCTCTGTTTCCTCAACTGCAAACATATGCTATACTATATTAGCTCAAAAGTCTATGTCAAATGCCGTCTTTCTACTTTGAAGAGCTGCAATTCTAAGTGAATCCTGCTATATTCTTTGGCTTAGGTTTTCTAACAATAATCAACAATCAAATTGCAAAACACCTGCCTAGGCTTAGGGTACAGTTTCTGAATATGGACAATAATGAAACGTCAGGGTATGGGTACACGTGGCCCTCGCAAGAATTATAGGACTCTTATTAGCAACGTGGGCAACACCATTAATGCTGCCTAGGGTCAATGCTGTTAATATTTCCTACATATCAGATTATGTGTTCTGTTGTTTTTTTCCTGTACCATCTCAGTGTTAGCCCACCATCTAGAAACTCAAGAACATCTTCTTCCTTTATTAATAAGAGTTTGGAAAGAAATCAAGTTGGCATTTTAAAGACTTCTCGTATGTGACTATTAGCACACTACTCAATGCTTCAAGTTAGAGAATGAAAAGGCCTCTTTCCTCTTTTATGGGTGAAGAAAACCCTTTGAAAAAAGAGAGTTTGTGCCCGGGTTTCCATCTGTTGCACACTGGTGAGCTCTTATTTACTAATTTGTCCTCACAAATAAACAACATACCTTATTTAAAGTGGATGGTTATGGAGAATGAATGGCATTGAGCACTTTGAATATTATCTCTGTATTTCTTCTGATGAAGTGGAAATAATGATAGCGAATTCATGAAGTGTTTGTGAGGATCAAACTGGATCAGAACATAAAGCTTTCATTTGGGAGAGTTAGGGAGCAACTGTGCAACCCTTCCTCATGCATCTACCATTCTGCATCTCCTTATATCCTGGTTAGGGAAGATAATGCAGAGTTGTATTAATGTATGGATGGATGTTGAAACAAAATGAATATACATCCTAAAGAAATAATGCATGTTGTTAGGTAAGTAAGTTAATCTCTCTAAGCATCAAATGACATTATCCAAAGAATTGATATAAAATATTGGCTTTGCAAGTAGTTGAGAACATTAATTAGGATTGTTTAACACACGATGAAACAGACTTTTTTGAATCTTTCTTAAGTTTCAGCCAAAGACTTTTGAGACGCAAAATACATTCCATTTGTATATATGGGTGCATCAAATATTACAGGATTAATAAAGATTTGGGATAATGTAAATTCAGATGATGATTTAATATGAGTTTGCTTATGACAATGGGTGATATTTCATTTCAAGTTTTAGCTACAACCTGCATAATAATCATCTATGACACTTTTTCTAAGCAGGGCAAAAGTGTTTATAAAATCCAGTAGAGTGGTTTGCAAACTGTATACAGACAACACTCAAAAGTTAGAAAAATACTTGTGTCTATCATGGGTTGCTTGTCACACTATTGCTGAAGTTTGCAGTGTTGACTTCAAGAGTTTATGAACACTCCCATCAAACATAGATTCAGAATGGGAGCATGATGAATCTCTCATGCACAAGTACTATGGCAACTATCCTGAAATTATTAGTAATATTATCCTTGAATTTATGCTTTAAAAATGAATTCTTAACAGATAACTTAATGGATAGTGACACTTAAAAATACTGTCAAGATTCAACTTTGAAGAAGAAAAATAATATGGAGAAAGTAAAATAAATAAATAAATAAATAAAAAAAATAAATACTGCTGGTAACCCTTTTCCCAAACCAACAACAGACATGCAAAGTAGACAGGGAGAAGCCCCAAGCCCTCAACCTTATACCAAGATCTAAGAATACAAGATGGGCAAATAAAGAATGCTGAGAGTAGGGGTGAATTTCCCCCAGAAAAACCTAAAAGCACATATATAAGGAATGTTATACAGACTGACAGAAAAACCTGAAAATGTATTTACAAGGGGTATTATACAGACTGGGCAGGTTAAATTCAGGAATATATATGGATATATATTCCTATATGTTTACAATGAGTGAAATTAAATTTCATGAAAAAAGAGACCATGAGTTTGAAAGAGGTAAAAGAGGGCATACAGGAAGTTTTTGAGTGAGGAAATAGATTAGGAAATTTAATATGTATTACATTTGTAACTATGTTGTAATCTCAAAAATAAAAAAAAAATTAAAAAGGAGAATTTTCATCATTTTACATTTTTTAAATTAGGAGGTAGTTTGGCACTAACAAACAGATAACTAATGAAATAAGAGAAAGATATAAGAGAGACAAAAGTAGGAATGGATGGAAAGATGAAGCAACCTTCTCTTGGTTAAAAAGACGTAGAGTCCTATAAGTGGGAGATTAGCTTCTCTGCCCCAGCCCAGAGCTGTGCTTTGAGATCCTCACTTGTGTTGTTACATTATATAGTGCACACTGGCCTCAGGAAACTATCAGTATTAAGGTTTCAACTAGCAGAAAAGCTTTCTATCCTAATTAAGGCAAGCCTCTTCGTGTTACATCTTTAGGCACTGCTGGCTTCTGCTAGTATGAGCTGTCACGTCTATCATCTGCCCAATCTGATTTCTTAAATACCACAAGCAAACCAAACTCAAATATTCTACATATGACAACATTAGAACCACTTTGTGCCTTTTCCAGTCTTTTCTGAGAACGCAACTACTTTCTGTTTCCATTTTCCATTCTAACATCCCACAGGTGTACTTTAACCTCCCTTTCTTTACCCTTATATCTCTGATTTATATCAGCCATAATTGATTGGTTATTCTTTCAAAATATCTCTAGAATGTAGGTATTCATATTTATTCACTTTATTATCAGGTAACCCATGCCGTCTCATGACTTGTATGATTAAGTTCTTGCTATCCACTTGTTGCCCATTACTTTTCTAATGCAAATCTGACCATACCACTCTCTTCTTAGAAAATAATTCACATGGACCCTTAGGAAAAATAAAAAAAATACAAAACTCAGAGGACAGAGCTCCCATGATTACCCTGCTTTTAGGTTTTGATTTTCTATATATCATAGTCCTCATTCCCACCTATGACTTTCTCCCCATGCCCTTCCCAGTTCCTCTGCCTATGAACGTTCGCTTCCTTACTGTCTCAGCTGCCCTCTCAACCTTTTAATCCACGTTTACTTTTCTTCAGATGCCAGTTTATAATTGTTTCCCTGGAAGTGGCTTCCTTGATATTGCTACTAACCGCACCCAATTCGATGGCACATGTCTTGATAACAACACATGTTAAATGGATATTTACATATGTGATACTTTGATTAATGCATAGCTCAACTCACCAAAATGTAATAAGTTATATTTTATCTTGGTGTTCTCACAGTAAAAGGTATGTGTTTAATACACAGTGATTGAATAAATGAATGTGCTTTTATCCTATTTTTAGTCATCAAAAAAGTTAATATTCATGCCTCCTATTATACAATAAGTGAAATGGCTAACATATATATTAAGAGCATTGTGATATTTCAGCATTGTTTATTCTCTCTTAATTTTAGGGGTTCTACATAACCTGAAAATGTGTTGTCTTAAGAGCCTGCTAAACTGTTTGCCATTTTATGCAGGAGTATGTCCAAGAAACACAATTTTATTTTTGCTTTTTTTATCTGCACATTTTTGTGCATGTATGCATATGAATGTGGCATGTTTGTATGTGAGTAACATGTATGTTGGAGGAATATACAAAGGGATGGGCTTTTGTCAGAAAGAAATAGTTCCCATTACAGTTCTCATGTTTCTTTGCAAATCCATGCTTTAGGATAGATTTTAAAGTTGGCACTTCAGGCCACTTCAAACATTTGACTTCACCTGCAGAAGTCAATTTTAACACATTCTCAAAATGATCTATTGAAGAACTCAACAGTGACTGAGACCCTTTATTCCCTCCAGCAAGAATATTTACAATTGGATTTTTCAGTTTTGAAGTCAGGTCATTCATTTGAGGTCTTACCATTGCCATAATCATCATTGGACTAGTCAGTTATCAAAGATCTTTAAATCTTCATGAATAAAGTTAGCTTACAAATAACAATTATATATAACTTATGGAATTAGCTTAAATATTGCAGATTGAACTGCATAACATATTGTAAAATATGTATTTTCATTCTAATTATTTGCTTTTATTTCTTTGCTTAATAGTTATTTCATTTATAAAGACTGGATTGCAAATGTAAAATGCTACTGTATAATTAATACATTTCTTTTGATTAATGCATATCTAGTATGAAAGATACTTTAATAATAATTGCTAATTATTAATTGAATATATGGAATTTGTAGAAGATTACTAGGATGATTAATGTGGTAATTTGAAATGTTCATCAAAGTTTCAAATTTTGGTATTTATTTGCTCATATCTGATGGTATTATTTGAGGATATTTTAGAGTCTTTAGGAGATACTCTAGCTGATAAAAGTAGACTTGTGTGGGCAAGTTAATGCCTCAAGCTCACTAACTGTTTTTTAAAGAGATATCCTGTCACTTACTCATTCTCCCATGAGGAGATCCACTATGTTGTCTCTTACATGGTGGCCAGAAACCTTGTAAAAATATATAATGATTTTTTTTCTTTTTTTTATGTCTTCATCAGTATTCTCGTCATGGGAATGCAAACTTAAATAATACTACCTTGAATTTATAACTTAAATCACTAGTACTAGTCTTACCTATGATATCAACTTTCAAATATTTTGTATATTAGATAACATATGTAATAATTGTGAATTGTATGACCTAAATATTTCCATTTAGGATCCAAATACAACATAGTAAGTAGCCTTAGTGTTCCTTCTTAGCACTTGTATAACTATAATACATATTCATTCAGCATACATAAAATGTTTGTAATAATAGTATGCATTTCACTTCTTAAAGTTAGGCAGAAAACATTGCCTCATCTGATGATCAAAGCATGTATTTGAGTTAAAGTCCTAAAATAGAATGTGGGAATTAATAGGAGGCTGAAGATGCCACTTATTAATTTTTAAAAGGAGAGCAACCAAATCAACCAAGTATTTGTGATAATGTATTCTTTACACAAAATCCGGAGGCTAGTCATGTTTTTTACGTTTTGTAAAAAATTTTATTTTTGAAAAAAACTTATTTTAAATGATTAACACTATCAACTTTGTTATAGGAAGCATTCTATTCTAGTCAATAGATAAAATACCTGCAAACATTATTTTCAGAAATGAAAGTCAATAGTTTTGAAATATGAAGTAGATTATAAAATTATCCTTCTGACTATTGACAAAATGTTTTGCACAAATTAAATAATTCATTTAGAAAAAAAATCTTTCTTGGTTCTAACACAGACATTTATTATGTTTTCTTTCCAGTATGAATTAAAATATAAAGCATTTAATCAGAGAATGGGAGACACTTCAATGGTTTTAGGAAAACAACTTTCTCACCATGTTCACTTGGCCAAACTCTGTGAAGTCAAAGCATGACTAATAGCAACTATATCATTTTGATATTTATAAAGCTTAATGAATTAGGATTATAGTCCTTGTAGGTGTACTTTTCTGTCCTGCCAGCCAACTCCAAAATAACCACAGAAAGACTTACTATTAGCTGTAAATGCTCAGCTGATACTTGAGGCTTTTTAACTAACTAGTTCTATAGCTTAAATTAACCCATTTTTAAATCTACACTTGCAATTTGTGGTACTTTTCTTTTTTAGCACAGTGTATTCTTCTTGCTTCTCCTTGGATCTTCTCATGACTCCATCCTTCTCCATCACTGCGTTCTCTCAATCATTTCTCCTATCTTACCTCTTCCTGCCTAACTATTGACCATCTAGCTATTTATTAAACCAATGAGAACAACATATTTTCACTCCATAAGAAATTTTTATTCCACATAATTTCATCATTTTTATCTAATTAAAAAGAAAGGATTTAACTTTAACAGTAAAATTATAGACAACAAAATCAATTGTCCAGTATGAATTACAACTACATAATCCAGTCCATTTGAATAAGGCAAATTTTAAAAGAATGCTATCTATCTTTGTGACTCTTAAGTTTTATACTTAGTTTGTTTTTTTATCATAACTAAAGAAAGCTTTAAGTCTAACTACTTAGTCTTTAACTCCATCAAAGACCTCAGGAGGATGTAATATTACCTAAGTACAGGGACATCTGACTTCCTGGACAGTCATCCAGGGTTCCTTTGCAGCATTGGAGCATTTATCTTTGGCTTACAGGCCTAGAATAACTGATAAAGGTTTTGTGAAGCAGGAATTTTGAAGGACTGTCCTACACTGTATTCTCAAATTTTGGCAGTACTTTTTGTGTGTTCTTCTGGTCCAGTTTAGATGGTGTTCTGTCAACAGTTGAGGCAAAGGCAGTTTCTTTACCAAAAGACTAGTTTTGTCACAAAGAAGCATAAACTCCCTATGGAGATTCTCAATGCCCATCATCTTCTCTGAAGTTGATCATTGCTATCAGAAGCAGACACATCTCACTGTCCTGAAAATCCTTAGGTTACTAAACATCTTAAATGCCATATTCTGAAAGTTTTTGAAGTGTTTGAAGACTATTTATTTATCTAAATACAGATGTTTCCAACCTTGGAAACATTCCTAATATGATGACAAGCTAGATTATTAGAGAAGACCAATTGCTAATCTGCATTTCTTAATTATAGATTACATTTTAAATGAGTTTCGTAAGCCAAATACCCTAAACAAGAGCAGAAACATATATAAAGGATAAAATCTTTAAATTTGTATCAATCAACCAAAATCATGCCAATGTGAAATGTTTTGAGATTAATAGTTGCCTCTTGGATCTCTTGGATAAAAGTAGATCCTGCAATCTATCCTTTTATCCTATCATTTATATATCCCTCTTTTTCTTTTCAGAACATGATCCCTGGTTCTAGTCTCCTTTTTGCAGCATTTTTCCAGATTATTAACATCCTGATCATTGTTATCAATTTGTAATCGACTCCACTGCAATCATGACAATCATCCATAATCCAGCTCTTAGGAATGTGGACATTGTGTTCTACAGACTGCTTCCCTGCGGAGTTCTAAGAAAATTGATATAATGGTCAAGTCCTGATTTGAGTAGTCAGTCTGTAAGGCTATACCATCTCAGTCAGCAACCTTGGAGTTGTTCTGGATGCAGAACTCTGCAGAAACTGTAACAGAGGTGGTCAGAGATGTTGGATCACTTGGCTCATCCATTTTCATTGATGTCTGGGCCCATTGCTCTGAAAATACAAAAGCTTTCAAAGATATCATACATGTCTGCATAATATAACTGTAGATTGTGAATTACAGATGACTATTTTTTATGTCTAAGCAGGTAAAATTTACATCCCCTGAGGTAGATTGATTTTCAATTTTCTGAGAAATTAACATAATGATTTCCAAAGTGGCAGTATAAGTTTGACCTTTCACCAGCAGTGGAGGAGTGTTCCCCTTACTCTACATTCTCTCTAACATAGGCTGTGATCAATTTTTTAAATATTAACCATTCTAACAAGCGTAAAATAGTATAAAAGGGTCATTATGATTTTGACAGTTGTGTAATTTGGTCTGTTTGTAGGTCCTCTTGTAATGGGACCAGGATCAGTTACTGGTGCATGAGCTAACTTTTGGGAGCCCATTCCCTTTGGTGAAAGGCCTTGTTCAGCCTCAATGCAGACAGGAAGCAGTTTGGTCCTCCCTTAACTTAATGTTCCAGGCTTGGTAAATCCCCATGGGAGGACTTGTCCTTTCTGAGGAGTGGATGGGGTTGGGTTGGGGAGGATGTGAGGTGGGATCAAAAGGAAGGGGGGGGGACTGTGGTTGGTATGGAAAATGAAAACACACACACACACACATTTCCACCTATCCTATAGTCTTCTTAGGTTTGTTTTTGTTATTTGGTTTTTTTTCTTTTTTTGGTGTGTGGCCAGGATTTTCAGGGGTTGTTCTCAAGCAAACCTGATCTTCTTTTTTTTTTCTCTTTTAAGACAAATATTTATTCCCCTGACGTTTTTTTCACTTACATGTTTATATTTTTTAAATATAGGCTTTATGCAAAGACCTTAGCGATGTCACGATAATAAAATCCATGTTGTTCGTAATTGTCTATTTCCTAGAAGTGTAGGGCTGTGAGCAGCCTCCAGAAGCTGTCTTTGGCATCCCCCTCCTCCAGGCAGGCCAACGTGCAACCAGCTGAGACCAACTGGTGTTTATTCTGTTTATTTTGGAGCCTTTGGCGGAAGGAAGTTATAAACTCCTTCTGACTCACGGACTCGCCCTTGGATGGTGGATCCTGTGCTGAGTGAAGGGCGCTTGGATAGGACAGAGTTAGGAGCCAAGTTGCTGATGGCGTTC
>JAQHUG010000099.1:1326757-1338021 GCA_028555095.1 Dicrostonyx torquatus
GGCCAGCGACTGGGGGCTGGAAGCTGGGTGCTGGGAACACAACACACAAATCCTTTACAATACAAATCTATTTACAACACAAATCCTTTCAGAGAGTCAATAATACATTAATTACCATTTTAAACTAGCCTGCTGTTGTCTATATATCGGTCTTCTCATAAAGTGTTCCATTTAAATTTATTAGATGGATTCTCCTTGTTGCAAGAAACAAGTTATTAAAAGCCATGCCAATGAATAAAAATAATTATCCACATGCCTTGTTACAAGCTAAGCCAGAAGCCTGATTGGTTTATTGTGTGCAGAACATTGGCTGACATGTTGCCTTTATTAAAACACTTTTCACAATCCTTGGCCGAGGAGCAAAGGAAAAAAACAATGGCCAATTTTCATATCAGTTTTGTGCTGCAAAGTTGAATGTGGTCAATTTAAAATGAAAACATATCAGTAAGAGTACCATGAGATCAAGAGATCTGAAAAAGAGGTGGGGAGAGTTATGAAGAAACTATTATGTACAGCGTTCTTTATGTATATCCTCTTTATTATTTAAACAATTCATTTTACATCCTTATTGCAGTTTCCTCCTCTCCTCCCATTTGCTCCTCCCACCTCCCTTTTACATACCCTCCCCTCAATCCCCTTGTCCTCTGTCTCTGTTTAGAAAGGGACAGTCCTCCCATGGGTTTCAGCAAAGCATGGCATATCAAGTCATCTTTAAAATCTATAGATTTAAAATTATATGCTTAAATTAGTGATGTACATTTCCCATATTTAATATCTGATATAATAGATTTTGAAATGTTAACCAATGAGAAAAGAAATGTACGCCTAAGGAGGAGTAGAGCTGAGATACTAATCCAATGTATTGACACCCAGTGGCAAAACATTTGAAGTCTACCAATTTGAGAAGCAGGAGACTGAAGACCATAATGGTATCATTACTATTATTTCCTATTAACAAATCATTAATGTCACAAGTATAGATGCTTTACCACTAGAATTCCCACATCAAAGCTGTGTTATACAAAGACAGAAAAACCTGGCTTTCACACTGAAAGCCATATCGAAGTACAAGGCAAAGCAAACAGTAAGCGTACTAATATTTGCTCTGATTGTGGTATCCAGCTGTCACTTTGAACCCCCCATTTTAGCACATGCTACCTACAGCCTGAATACATCATTTGCATCTGTCTTTGGGTGTGTTTCACAGTGGTTCATTGGTTAATATGTATTTCCTATTCCACAAAATGAAGAGAGTAGCAACTGTTTGTGGAAATCAATTTAGGGAGTTATCTAGGGCTTGAGTTATTACAGTGGAGCCCTATGATTAAATATTGGATATTGATTGATTTATCAGGAGAGAGACGTGCCAGTTGAGATGCACAGACATAATGCTTATCTCTTTCCATGGAAAGTCCTATACTTCCTTAGACTACGGAAGTATAAAGACTTCCACCGCAGCCTCCATGTCAAGCTGGGATAAGAACTCTAGGTCAACGTGTATGTCTGGTTCACATATTTTGCTCTAAAAACACAATATAAATCATCTACATTAATTGAAAATAACTGAGATTGTTTCTTGATTGCTTCAAAATAATAAACCCTTGTTTGTGTGTCCTTTCAAGTCTGTTCTCTCTTCCAGTTATAATGACATGCATTCCGAGCTTCCCACCCTCCCAAAATAATTAAATGTTTTATCCCATTTATTTTCTTCTGAAGTAGACATGAAGTATGCAGTGTCTCGTTTCTTTAATCCTCCTGTGTTTTGAGCTTGTTCCCATGGGTAGTTCTTTCATATAAGAGTGACCCTGTTTGTGCTTCCACATCTATATTTTAAGCTCTAAATCCCTTTGAGATTTATTAATAGAAGTTTATTCAACATCATTACTAAGAAACAAAGCAAAAGCATGCCTGTTTTGGCTTGAAATACTTAAGGTGTTTTCAGGACTATTTCATAGATTCCAAAAATATAACACTTAAAACCCCAGAACTAATACTGACTGTTACTTATTTCTCTAGAATATATTATCAATCATGTCTAGCTAAATTCCTCAAGAGGAGTTTATTTTTCCAATATCCTGAACTTCACTTACACTATTGTCCTCTAGAATAATCCAGCAAAAAGTCTAGTTATTTGTATATGCAGACATATACATTACTTTTCTTGAAACTGTGACCTAAGGCCTGACAAATGACTCAGAAAAGAAAAGTTTGTTTTTTTGCTAAGGTTTCAGAAGATTCAGTTCAAAGTTGATTCACTCCATCAGCATGATGGAAACAGCTATTCATATCATAGTAGGTAGGGAGAATAAAGGAAAGACATTATTAGTGATAATACATTCCTAGTAACCACTCTGAATGATCTATTTGTGCATAAGTCCTATCCCCATATAGCTGTCTCCGAAAACATAGCCATCATCTGGAGACAACATATTAAAACCATGAGCTTCTGACTTTTATTGTTGACTTGATCATAACAGTATAGCCCTTGTATAGACTGGAACCATGAATTCACCCAGCTTACTGTTTATCTATGGACTTGTCTCATTGTATAAATGATTGCTGAGTCTACAGTCATCACATTCAGAGTCTAAACAGCAAAATTAAGAAAAGCTTAAACTCAGAAGTGGGAATATAAAGGGATGTGACCTTTAGGATGCCCGTGTAACCTGTGACAAAACACTTAGACAGAATATCTTCATATAATTTTACTTCATAATGAAAGCAGAGGAAAGTAGCTTTGTCGAGCTAGATAATAGGCTCATCAAAACTTAGCCTTCTATTACTATTGAAGAAAGGGTGAACAGATGTTGTCTTTCAATTAAGGTATTGCCATGAAACTTTTGCTTTTTGAAATTTATGGACACAAAAAGAACTTAAAATTGTTCTGGAGATTATTTTAGTCCCTTAAGAAAACTGCGGTCACTAACCATTTATGAAGGGGCAAGGCAATAGATCTGAGATTAGAACATTCTTGTCAATTCAGAAGCTATAACACTGAATCTAAGATAAATAGGAGTGTTTATAATTGTAGTATTGTGTGGACTAGCTGACAAGGCTCTTCTCAAAGGAGGAGAGACTCGGTGTCTTTGTTGAAGAACTCTGAAAGATGAAGAACAGATTAATATTATATCCTTGAATAGGATAAGTTTAGCCACCTCATAAAAAATGATGTACAAGGTTTTGAAAGTCTGATGAGAGGAGTAGTACATTAACATGGGGGAGAAGAAATATCTTTTACAGTAGAGGGAATGTTATCTTCACATGGAGAACAAAGACAACATTTAAAGCAAAAATGTGGATTGTCATTGAGATGTAAGCTCAACTTAAGAGAGATTCAAAAATAGAAAAAGCAAGGCTAGCAATACTCTGAATGAGATTGTCATCACACTTTCCTTAATTGAAACAGCTTCATCCTTTATCACGACTCACCAGCAGCCACAGAAATTCAGTCTGAGCTGTTTAATTCAAGAATGGGTTTGCATCCTTCATTTTAACCAATATGTTCTCACTCAAGAAACATTTATTGTGTCTTTACTTTAGGCAAAGAGCAATGCTCAGAGTCAGGGCAATGTCCAACGTTAATATTCTTGAACACATAGAGTTTAGTTCAAATTGTAATCTCATGGGAAAGAATTTATAAACCCTGTTGTAGAGATGGAAAAATTGAGGATAAGATAATTTGAAGCAGTAGAGAGAGAATAATTAGCCAGTTTACAGTGTAGTCAGTAGTGGCCCCCCAGAGACTATGTCCCCAAATTACATTGGACAGGTCATTGAGACACTGGACTATAGACGAAGTGGCCCCTAAGCTTTGCCCTTATTTTTGGGTGACAGCATTGTTTTGTTTTGCTTTTTTTTTTCCATGAGAAGAGACTTTTATCACAGGTTTCTATAAAATCAGTCCATGAATCAGGTGTGATTTAACATATTATTTCTCCTTTAATTTCTATGATAGGATATACATGCCTCCTGGAAAGAACCGAGTTGTGATGTTGATGTATATTCTATCATATTATCTTCCAAACAATATTCAAGTTTAATTTCTTTGTTACAGTGTCCCTGGAACAAAAGTTTAAAAAAGTAATCATCTTGCTATCATAAATATGGTTACCCCATGAATTGCTGCTTGATTTTAGTAAAAGCAATGACGCAAGTTAAAACTCGACAGAATAAAAAAACACATCATCTTAATCATAATTTGAGACTTTTGCTAATTAATTTTCTTTCAATTATTATTCATATTCATTATCTGAAGGCTCACCTTCCCTTTACTGTTCTGATGGGGAAAGACTTTTAGCCAATCACATCATGTTGGGGTGTGGCCATTGGGACCAGAGGTAACAAAAACTGAGAGAACACAGGTGTGCTCTCTCTCCATGCGGTGTCCCTTGGATGGATAGGACTTCGGACTTCCCACCCTGATAGCGTGAGTCTTCTCTTTTTTCATTTATTAAAAATACCTTTTCCTATTGAGCTGGTTTGGTTATTTATTGTGCCGTGTGTCCTTACATCGGCGCCCAACGTGGGGCTCAAACCTATGACCCTGAGATTAAGAGTCTCCTTTGGGCAAAGAAATGCTCATACCGCAACTACTGATAAAGATACAGAGTATCCGTAAATGGATAAAACAGACCTGTCCTATCCTGCCAAGACAGGGTATGATAGTTTTTTACCAAAAATTCTCTTTCTCACATTCTTGTTTATTTGATTTGTTTTGTTTTGTGAACTACTGAGTTTAACCGAGGTCTTCTGAGCGACCTTTCTTTCAACGTTCCCCACTGGAGCCTGATGTGCTCAGCGGTGTAGACACAACTGAAGACAATGACTTACCTTCTCCCAGATT
Source organism: Dicrostonyx torquatus (assembly GCA_028555095.1). Taxonomy (NCBI): domain Eukaryota; kingdom Metazoa; phylum Chordata; class Mammalia; order Rodentia; family Cricetidae; genus Dicrostonyx; species Dicrostonyx torquatus. The sequence goes on from JAQHUG010000099.1 coordinate 1,331,601, forward strand.
TCAAGAATAGCCAACAGATCTTCAGTAAGCAAAACCCCATGACCCACCATTGACTAAGCTTGTCTTATGTAGACCCAGTGCGAATAATTTCAGCTCCTCTTGAGATTCTAATGGTAATGCCTGTGTCATGTATACGGGATGCTACTGACAGTTCATTTTCTTGTCCCGTTCCCCTTTCTTCAATGTCCCTCGAGTCTTAAAAGAGTAGGTACAAATACATGATAGGGCTGGATTCTCAAATGCCACTTACTATCTGTATCTTGAGCATGCGTGCTGAAAATTTGTAAAGCTGGGTGCTGCTGTGTGCAGTCTTTCATCGAGCAAACCCAAGCCCTTTGACCGGTTGTTGACTGGGCTTTGGGAATGGAGATAAACATGAGCTAGGGGTCTGGGGTAAATTGCTAAGAATTCGATGCAGGAGTGCGTAAGAGCACGAATGCTTTGTAGATTTGGTCCCGGTGGGTTTTCAGAGGACAGAGCCTAGGAGAGTGAGCAGAATACTTATAGTGTATTTAGAGGCCCTGAGGAGGCTGAGCCAGGAGGTCACACTGAGGAGGCTGAGCCAGGAGGTCACACTTGGAGGCTGAGCCAGGAGGTCTTGAAGGTTCAAAGAAATGTATCAAGCTGCCATGTTTTTCTCCAGGGTTCTTACTGTAAACATTTACATATGGAAACATAAGGTTTTATTACAGTTATCTTTAAAGCCACATTTGCTTAAGTGTGTTGCAGAGAGCAAAATGGCTGCTTTATTGTCCTCAAATCCGGGCATTCTGAGGCAGTCATTCACCCCATCACATAGTGCAGGACACGATTCCATTCGTTTGCCCCACATTTGCCTTCTGAAGGGAGGAAAAAGCCAGTTTTTTCTCATCATCTCAAAATGTGAAATACATTGCCAATTATTTCATTTCTACACCAAGGCAAGACTAGCCCACAAATCCCCTCAGAGGAATACCAGTGTGCACTCTATACTTCATCTGTTTATTTTTTATTAATGTCCTCATTGAAGGAGTAAGGAATGCTCGATTGTCATAGTAACACATTAATTTTAAGACCATTTTATCTCTACACAAACTGTAAAGAAACGGTTCACGCTCTTCAGAATTAAGTTTCTTTTTCATCTTTTTACATTTACCATTTTATTTTCCTTGTTTCGTTAACCATCAATCCAATAAGCTTTCTACAATGCCAAGACAATATAAATTGTGGTGATCCCAGGGAACAGAAACTTCTTAACTCGTTATTTAGCTCCACCTTGCAGGAGCCCCACTTTTACTGGATCCACAATAGTGGTTTCTGAAGATAATCTTACTGTGATTTTACACAGGATCTTTATAAAACTCATAAGTATGAACTAACTTATAAAGAGAAAATTCCAGCAATAATAAGAGGGGCTCAATTTTTATCCCATGTCTTTCCTGCTTTTCATTGCAATCAAAAAATCCAGAGTAGATGTCTTAATTAGTTTTCTATTGTGATTTTTAAAAAAAATAGGACCAAAAGGAAATTGAGACAAAAATGGTTTATTTCAAATTATATTTATAGTTCAGCATAAAGGGAAGTCGGGTTGGGAAGACAAAAGAGGAATTTGGAGGCAGAAACTAAAGAAGAAACTTCTGAGGAGTCCTGCTAACACCTTATGGATGCTCAGCCTCTTTTCTAACATCATCCAGGACCACCAGCCCAGGACTGGCACTACCCATGTGAGCTAGGCATTCCACAGCATCAGTCAAGAGAAGAAAATATACTTTAAATTCGCCTCTTGACAAATCTTATAAAGGCATTTTTCTCAACTGTGATTTCTTCACAGATGACCCTAGGTTGTGTAAAATTAACATATAAACAAGCCAGTCCCCTAAGAAAATACCTATAGAAACTATACTAATACCTATTTTATTCTCCCCTCTATGGCATAGATTATGATATTTTTATTATTAATTTGCAAAAGCACTTTTCATTACCTCTTTACAATGTTATGAGGTGACTGTGATTAACAAACCCTGCTTCTATAAAATAAGAAACATAGGCACAGGTGAAAACGAATTAGTTTTAGGCCCTGCGATAAACAGAGAGAGTGTACAAAAAGAAATTATTGTAATTTCTATGCTGATTGACCTTAAGGTCCTGTCTCGCCATGGAAGCAAATTCAACTTGGTTCCCTGTGTCTGCAGAGCTTAGCTTTTGCTAAGTCAGAAACTATTATTACCAGGGTAACTGGATAATTAAAATAGCAGCTGCAATAGATTGTGTGGTTTGTGACAGTTCCTTTATTTTATCTTTCTCTCCATTATACACTTGTGGGCTCACACACAGACACACACACACACACACACACACAAAATCACAAACACATACATCTTAAATACTTAGACTTTTTTTGTAGAAATAGCTTAGAAACCACCACATGGCCAAGATATTTCAAATTATTACTGAGATTTAAATTTTTGTTTTATACTTTATTTTAAGACAGCTCCTCAATATTGTTCTATGATATAGTTGAAAACTGGAATGAACTATTTAAAAATGCCCACCTTTCATGCATTTGAATTATATCTGTATTGTTTTACTATGTGTTTGGCATTATTTGTATTTGATTACCATGGTGAATTTTGTCTCATAAAAGAAGAAAAATTTCTCACCCGTCAACAGATGTTTATATTATAGAACATAAAACTTATTTAAAAGACTGATTTTAGAACTCGAATAGCATATTTTATGACCCCAATTGACTAGATCATTTATAAAAAATATTGTTATTTAATTTGTATTATTATTATTATTATCATTTTTGGTTTTTTGAGACAGGGTTTCTCTGTGGCTTTGGAGCCTGTCCTGGAACTAGCTCTTGTAGACCAGGCTGGTCTTGAACTCACAGAGATCCGCCTGTCTCTGCCTCCCGAGTGCTGATATTAAAGGTGTGCGCTACCACCGCCCAGCCTTTAATTTGTATTATTATTTATTACTTTATAATAATTGACTAGATCATTTATAAAATATTGGTATTTAAATTGTGTTATTAATTTGGCTATTTAGAATGATCAAGTTTTATTAAATATTGATTTCTTGGTTAATTTAATTAAACATGAAGTAGATAATTTTAACAAGCTGAAGTTTTATATACTTAGAGAGAATTCTAGGTCTCTGAATGAGTTTAAAGAAAAATAATAAAATGGGCTACTCTGCCATTTTTATTTACTTATTTGGTTTTTTTTTTGGGGGGGGGCAGGGTTTCTCTGTAGCGTTGGTGCCTACTCTGGAACTCGCGCTGTAGACAAAAGTATAGGTTTTGTTTTGGCAGCTATCAAGCCTTTCCCATTAGCACTGTGCTGCACAGCAATTCCAACGTCAGTGCTGAACAATACGATCAGTTTTTCCCTTCAAACAGAGGTCATCGAACAAATAAAAAACATCAAGCCAATGATTTGGTACCATCCTAGTTGTTTCCGAAAGTATACAGCGTGTGCAATTTTATTAACTAAATCCAGCTTGAAAATATTATCAATGGTCCAGTAATACTATATATATACATATAGTTATATATATCAGGTCTTATATATGTTGATAATTTGCCAGTTATTTCTTAGGTGGGGGCTCTTGGTTCCTTCTTGATCCATGAAGATATGCTCACCCATATCTTATTGGTCTTGTGGAGATCATCACATGTCTAGTGAAATCATGAGTTCAAGGACTTGGTCTTACCCAGAAAACAACTTTAAGCTGTGCCTCTCCACTTTCTCTGGTTCTCATATACTTTCTTCTCTATTTTCTGTGATATTTCCTGGCCCTGGGGTGGGTTGTGAAATGTTTGTTGTGATTCTGTTGTTATTATTCTTGTATTATTATTGTATCTGACCAGATGCTGGAAGAGCACAGTGTACCCTTAAGAACTATAGGATGTGGAAATCTCATTTTGTTTCTCCAAGTAAGAGTTAAAACTAAGCTCTTACTTTATTGATGTTAGGCCATAATTATTGTTTTATGTTTTATTTTTATTCCCATTATCTTATTGTTTTTATTTTCAGATTAGCTTTTTTAAAATATTCATTGATTTTGAGCTGAATGTTTCCCAACTATAGCCTATGAAAAATATTCAATTCCTGCCTTTTAGTAATTGATATTATAGTTGAGAACAGAAAATTAATCATTCGATTTATTGATCACAAGTTTGTGTTCTTATAAATGTGATAATTGCTACTGAGGGGAGGCATATGATGCTTGAGAGCTTATCAACAGGTTTGCCAAGCAAGAAAACAAGCCATGATTGGTGAGTGACAACCCAGGGGAAAGAGACATTTCATACAGAGGAACTTAGCAAGTATGAAAGACAGAATGTTTAAATCTAAGTACGTTGCAAAAAATTAAATGTAAAACAATTGTAAAAAAGCATGCAGAGAATAGAGAGGAATTTTCATTACCAATGGCTTAGAGAGGCTGATGTAATTAGAAGAAGCTTAAACATCAGGATATTTTTTTAGAATGAAACATGATTGATTTATTTTTGAAAGGATTACTCATATCATTCCAGAAAAATTAATACTGTCAGTGTTTTGATAAGATTTGGTAGAATAGCAGCAGACAATTCACTATTTCAGACTTACATATGAATTTTTAAGCATGCAAAAATGTCATGTTTAAATAGTAAGGTAAAGACTAGAGGCTGGAGTCCAGATGTGAAAAATTAAAAGAAATATGTTGGACCTGGTTATGTGTAACACAGACATACGCAGCATGTGTCTAGTTTACTCAGCTACTCAATGAAACACAGGTGTCCTGGTATCACAGAGTGAACTCTCAGATCTTCCTCAAATGGTGCCTTATTCATTTCACTGTGACTATAGAGGAGAACATTCAAGGAAGTAAACTTCATGATGGTGTAAGGTGGATCAGAATCCAAATCTCTGCAGCAATGCAAATTTATCCACCTGACCCGACAAAGTCATGATGTATCTGGAATAATCTCTCAGTTAAAATGGATCTATTCCCTTAAGAATGTAATATAGATTGAAGTAATTCAAATATCGAACTGAACTAAGCAGGGTCAGATAAACAAGACTAAACATGCGTAATCCACCAACTGCAACACTTCGTCAGAACATTCATGCACCAGCATAGATATGGGCTACATTAAGACTGCCATTCCTCATTATCTTCGAGGGGACCCTGCAGGGATCTGCAAAGAGATGCGAATGAAAACTGGGTTCAGATCGACTGCGTCAACCTAGATTGGACTTCATGAGGTCTACATGTCAGGCAGTTCATTGTCAGCATATGTAGAACATGATACAGTTGGAGAAATTTTTCCAGGCAACGACCATTCTAATCTCCAGTGTACAATCAAGCTTAAGGCATGACATCTTAGAAACTCCCATACAAAGAACATGAGAGCAAGAAGGTGGGTTCTATAGCAAAAAGTCATAAGTTCTCATGTGATCTCAGACCAAACTATCCTAGAGGTCAGCAGTACGTAAAGTATGTGTGACATCTCCCTGAGGGTAGGTTGTTGGAACTCTGTAAGCTAAAGGTAATAATCTAGGTAGGCAACACCCTGGGATACTCATCTGGGGAGTTTCACCTACAGTAAAAGGTGGGTGAAGTCTCCCCTACAGATAGCAAAAAGGTCCCCGGATCCTAATAGCATATACTCCCAATCTTTCGGGGAAAAAAGGATGTTTTATCTCCTCCATTGAGGATGAACACCTGTGTTTAACACTCCTGATTCCCTAGGGCTCTGCGGGTGCAAGGTTCAACATATATGTTTCTTTATATTAGGAAAGTGTTTGCATCCATATTTTACTTTGTAGCTGACGATGTTTATTGTCTCAACAAATTACCCTTAAGTATTTACTAAAGGATAGACAGACCTACAAAATCTCTAAAGAAATATGGACAGATATCTAATGTACAGATACAGTTCGCTTCAGTGTACGTTGAGTCATTCATCTACAGACTGGTGAGCAAACACATAACTGTTTACAGGGTTTCAACTAATTTCAGCACAAAGGAGAACAGCAACAAATTAAGAGAATGGCAACTAAAGTTTCTTGGGCTAAGGAGGGATAGAAGAAATTAGTTTTATTTCATTAGAAAATCAGTGCCCTTGCTGAGTGTTGAGATATTAAGTTGGATTTGTCTAAGGCCAGTGGATAGGAACACTTGAGAGCAAGCCTGAGGACTCAGATGTTAGAAGGAGAGAACGTACTCCTTCAAGTCACCCTCTCACCTCCACATGCGCACATCACCCAAACTGAGAAAATATAAACATAGTTCATATTTTGTATTTGCCAAATATGTAAATATTGACATATATTCTCCTCCTCCTCCTCCTCCTCTTCCTCCTCCTCCTCCTCCTTCTCTTCCTTCTCCTTCTCCTTCTCCTTCTCCTTCTCCTTCTCCTCCTCCTCTTCCTCCTCCTCCTCCTTCT
>JAQHUG010000099.1:1371391-1381646 GCA_028555095.1 Dicrostonyx torquatus
GATTCCTGGGAGTGTCCCTGGCACCAAGTTTCTCCCTAACCCCGAAATGGCCCCTTTTCAAGATGTGTTGTTTCTACTCCAATAACGTAAATGCGGATAGATGCCTGAGTGGTTCACAAACTTAATGGCCACAGTTTATAATATCCTTCAGTTTACACGTTTATTCAAGACACAAATAGGAACCACACATAGTGTGTCTAGGTAGGAGGACTGGAATCTAATGATGTTTAAGGGAGGTTGAAGTCCTATCCTGTAAAACCCAGTATATGCCACAGGATTTAATGCGAGGCTTGTCTCTTATTTACTAACGACAGGTGAATTTCTTTCTCTTGTCTTTGTACCTGCCATTTCAAAATTTTGACAGTCATCACCTGTGGCCCCTACCTCTTCTAGCTCAATATCTACTTAAGAAAACAGTACATCAAAAAAAAAAAAAACAACAAAAATATTATCCCACTCTGAAGCTTTTGTGGCTACTTCATGGGAATCGTCAATGTGAGAGTGCCAGTAGGGCAGACATATCACTCCACCATGGCCTTATACATATTTATAACACAGGAAAGCCACAGTGAACAGATTGGTGTTTTCAGGTTCAGAACAACTGAGTGTTGTCACCGGCAACAGGCACTGAGTGAGAACACTCCCGCTAACACTGGTACAGCCCCACGTCTATCTTCCTTGCCGGTGGAGTATTGTTATAAATTATCCTTTAATACACTTCAATAGAAACACAATTCCATTTCTTGTGTTATTGAATCAGCATTAGGTTGGTTGCAAGGACCTCATACTCACTAGACTCACAGAGATAGGGTCTTTCCTACATGATTTTGTTTTATTACATTCTGGATAGAAATATAGTTTATATTGTATTTCCCTTTATGAATTGTTTTATAAAAGCATACTATGAAGTATATACTATAATTTTTTTTCATTTCTTTGTATGTTCCTCCTGCGTCAATAATATATCTTGAGGGATATTGCTCTTGCCAAGAGAGGAAAAAATCTAATTCTCTCTAGTAAGAGGGAACAAGATTAAATTGGGATGTGTGTCAGTAAAGTTTAAGCTTTATTGACAAGGATGCTATATCATTGTGTAAAATTCTTGCTGTCTCTTGAGATAGCCTAAAGATATATTAAATGCACCGTGACATGGAGAGGCAGGCCCTGAATCTCCTGCACATGGAAGGGCTAGCAGCATTGAATTTTTCCCCCTTCAAGATGTATTCACCATCTAAAAGAAACTTCAGGGAGACTCAAGAAAAATTTCATGCATCCTAATCTTATGTTATGGAACCTAAGATTTAAATGAGTAAATCCTAAATTATGCACAACGCACCCTGTTCTCCGGAGCCCACTGCTCCTATATGTCTTTCCCAGAATGGCACATTCTGAAGTACGTCACTGTGCCTCTGATTTAACAGGTAACCAAAAAACTGTCTTGTAGGTGGACTTTCTTTGGATCACCAGCCCCAAATAATAACACAGACTTATTATTAATTATAAATGCTTGGCCTTTATCTTAGGCTGTTCCCAATTTTTGCTTACGATTTAAATTAACCTGTTTCTATATTAATAGATTAGTATGTCCGGCCACATGACTCTACTTCTCCATTCTATAGTCCAGTTCCGTCTGTGTCTCACCCCCTGGTGAAATCCCCATGACTAGATTCATCCCCTGAGATTCCCTCTGTGTCTGGAAGCCCCTCAATGGAAAAATGGATCCAGAAAGTGTGGAACTGCCAATGGGGACTTACTGGAAGTTTCTTTAACCTCCTCCTGCCTACCTATTAGTCATTCAGTTCTTTATTAAACCACCCAGGTTTCTATGCACATGAGGTAAAACATAGACACATTTCCATGCAATGTGATTAAATATCCTGTAATATTGCCTCCCACATAAATAAAGTCAGGCTGGGGAATTTGGAAGTGGGTTTTTATTCAGTCAAAATATCTTCTAAGGCAAGCTGAAGTCAATTGAAAGGGAAAGTTGCACCCATTTGATTTGTGTACATATTTGCAGGAAGATATTGATTCATTCACCTTACTAGATCTTCATAAGCTATTTATATATAATGGTTCTGATCTATGATAATCATAATAGATGTTTATACATACTATTGATCCTAATCTCCTTGGTACTCAGTATGTTGACCAAGGACAAACTAATAAAAGGTGACATAGAAGCATATGTTTTATTTCTAGAGCATTTATCATCTCCTCCATGATTGTCTCTCTGACTTTGGGTCCATTGAAAATCAAAGCAAGGACCTTGTTTTCACATTCCTTGCCTTCTCAATAGGCATTTTGTCCTTTATCCTGTCCAGTCTCCATAACGTCGAGAATGGGCTATTAATCCTTTAATACAGCGAGGTGCTCAAAACCTATCATGATGCAGCCCAAGAAGACACATTATTTACCAATACTAGGACAAGTGAGGGACCTTGTTCTACTCTGCACAGAACCACATCTTCTTATCCATTTATCTTCACCTTCATTAAATTATTTGTTTTCCCATTATACCATTTTGGAACAAAGAAAAATATGAATTAGCAGAGTGTAGAATGATATTCTACAGTCCTGCACAATGGGGCTATGTGACATATTTAGTCTTCCCTTGTCTCATTTTCAGTCTTATGACCTGACAATATTCAGATATAAAATCATACTAATTTTTCCTACTTCAGTGTTTCTATCCCACGTCTTTTATAGACCAGCTCTGTGCACATCTGAACAAGATAAAAGATCCCTGCAACCCTAATAGCATACCTGATCTCTCCTTCCCACTATCTAGAGAATACTCTTTCTGTCTGTAACACATTTTCTCACAAAGATGAATTCAATTCCTCTCTTCCAAAGTGAATTTTTACCGGCATTTCATAAAGACCCTTTGTCAGAGTACTTTCCTATATTATCAGTGATACTTTTTAAGCTTTGTTTTGCTCCCTGTGACATGCTAACTCCTTAAAGTCAGGGTGTACTATTGGCTTTTATGCCTTCTTAACACAAATTAGTCATCCAAGAGGAGGGATCCTCAGTTGAGAGACTAGCCTTGCTAAGTAGGCCTAAGGGCAAGCCTCCTTGGCATTATTTTAAAATTTATATAAGAGGAATCAGCTCACTGTGGGTGCTACCATGCTGGGCTGGTGGGCCTGGGCTCTATATGAAAGCAGGCTTAACAAGTCAGAAGGACTAAGCCAGTAAGCAGCACCCCTCTGCGTCAATTCATGCCACCGGGTTCCTGCCATGTCCAATTTCTCCTTTGACTTCTTTCAGTCATGACCAATGATATGAACGCACAAGGAAAAGACACCCTTTTCTCCCCAATTGGCTTTTGGTCATGCTGTCTCTTCACCACAATAGAACAGTAACTAAGACAGAAGTTGATACCAGGGACTAGGGTATTTGTATGACCTAGGCCTGGATAACAATGGAAAACTTATGCAAATGCATTTCAAGGAATGGGCCAGGTTCTAGCTCCACCAAGCAGAAAAACTTGTCAGCTTTGATGTTCTGGTTTTGACTTTAGAGTCAGTAAGTCTACAGAGGAAAGGGTTGTGTTAAGAGAAGTCCCCAAGGCTAGGAGTCTGCAATGGAGGAACTGCATGAAGGCGTAGATAGTTCATTACATGGAGCGGCACAGGTGAAGCCTGGACTGCCTTGAGGAACCCACACTGTTGGAAGAGTCAGAGCTCTGGGATGCCTGCTGAGGCAAACTGCATGCTGGTGTGGTACAAGCCCAAGTGATTGAATTATGTCACAGTCAGCAAATCTGGAAGGGAAGAGTCATTGGAGGCTTCGGCCTTCGGACATGGAGACACAAGATTTGGTGCTTGGGCTACTGTTTTCAGTCTTGTTTGGTCCAGTATTTCTCCACTAGGCTCCCTTTCTTCCTGCTTAGAAAGGGAACAGATATTCTATGTCATTGTAAGTCGGAAGCATGGGACCTGCTTTTTTCATTTTATTTTACAGGGGGTTACATTTTACAGTGTAAGAAATTACCTTGAGTCTCAGCAGAGTTTTTGGATGTTGAGCTTCTAAGCAGTGTTGAGACTGTAAAAGGGTATGGGGCTTTTGAAATTGGTCCAAATGCATTTTACATTATGATACGGCTACAAGACTATGGGTTACAGGCAGTGGCATGTGGTGGTGGGAATGAGAATAACCTCATAGGCTCATATATTTGAATTCTTAGTCACCGGGGAGTGGAAATGATTAAAAAGACTGGAAGGATGAGAAAGGGTAGCCTTGTTGGAGTAGACGTAGTCTTGTTGGTGGAAGTCAACCTGAGGTTGTGTGCCAGACCCGTGTCTCTTTTCTGACTGCTGCTTGGCAATTGGATTGTATGGGTCTCCGCTACTGCTGAAGCACCATGGCTACTTGCTTCTCCCCATGGGCTCTACTGCTCTCTGGAACTGTGAGTCTCAAATTAAATGCTTTCTTTTCAAGGGTTGTCTTGGCCATTGTGTCTTCTCATAGAAATAGAACAGTAGCCAAGACACGGGGGTTCTTTAATGTAAACATTATTGGTGTGACATATGTTACTGGGCATCAAATATGGCATTGAATGTTTTTCAAAATGTTGCGTTTTCTCAGTTAGGGTTGCCTCCTTCCGTACGACTGTAGCTTGTGTCAAGTTAACGTAGCAAACACATTAATCATTTGCTCAGTGTCTATTGGATGTCTGCCAACATCCAAAGTCTGTTCCAGGATCCAATAACTAGAACACACAGGAAATTAAATGCATTTCTTGTTAAAGGACTTCACCGTTTTGTATAGAATAACTATAGCTATCAATTGAGGTATCAAAGTGCATGCAATTATGAATTTCATGATGAAAATGACTCGTGCATATTTAGAAGAGGGAGAATTTTTGGTCAATAAACAAAACCAGAAAAATTATTAGAGTGCAATATGTTATCATAAAGTGCAATTAGGAAACAAACACACATGCAACATTTTGAAACAGTGTATGAGAAAGCCAGAAGAGAGCACTCCTCTGCATCATCCTCTGACTCTGGGCTCCTGCCCTGCTTGGGTTCCTGCCCTCACTGCTTTTGTTGATGGACTAATATACAGATGTGTGAGTGAAATACGCCATTTTCTCTCCAAGTTGCTTGCTTTTGGGCATTGTGTTTCTTTCTTTCTTTCTTTCTTTTTTTTTTTTGGTTTTTTAAGACAGGGTTTCTCTGTGGCTTTGGAGCCTGTCCTGGAACTAGCTCTTGTAGACCAGGCTGGTCTCGAACTCACAGAGATCCGCCTGCCTCTGCCTCCCTAGTGCTGGGATTAAAGGCGTGCGCCACCACTGCCCGGCCATTGTGTTTCTTCAAAGCAAATGTGACTCTAACTAAGAGTGAAATTGGTAGCAGCATAGTACGGTATTACTCTAATAGACCTGACCATGCTATTATTTGAAGGCTTTTCAAAGTTTGCAATGGAAAAGCCACTGAGTGAGTGTTCTAAATTTCATGTGCTGCTCTGTGGGATCTTGGAAGACAAGATTATTGGAAGATGAGAGAGCCCTGGCTTGTGAAGTTCCAGAGGGAAGCATGAGAGTCACTTAAGGACTGTATCAGTACATTTGCAAATTTCGGAATAAGAATTTGCGGTTCTGATTAGTTGGGACTAAAGAAATTATCTGTGCTTAACAAGTTACCAGAACTATTAAAGTGAAACCTGGTTTTCCTGGAATATTTGATGCTGGTCACTGAAGCTGAGAAATTAGCAGAGATTAAGAAGATACCATCATCACTGAAATTAAACCTTCCGGAAGTTTCCTCAGGTTCAACATATAGAAGCTGTGTTCCAGAGATGGCCAAGCTATAACTTGGCCATTTCTAAAAGTCTCCTAGCTGGTATATGTTTTGAAGGCAGGAAGCTTGGCCCTGTGAGAGGTCAGGAAAGGTCAGTGGTGAAGGTACAGCCTTGGTAGCAGCTGAAGCATCATGACGGAAAGGGTTACAGAGAGAAGTTGAGTTTGACACCATGAAGAGAACCAGGAGAGGCTTTGCTGAAATTTAAGTCCAGCTGTAGCAGAAATCCCAGCATGTTGGAGATGACAGTACCACAGGAATTTCCATGTATAGCAGCAACTATGGAGTGGAGTCAGCCTAGGAGACAAGCTGTGCATCATAGAGGGTGGAGCCAGGATTAGAGAAGAGAATCATTGATGGTCATTTTATAGTCAGCCTAGGAGACAAGCTGTGCATCATAGAGGGTGGAGTCAAGATTAGAGAAGAGAATCATTGATGGTCATTTTATAGCCAGCATCAGATAAATTTTAAAAATAAATAACAAGAGCCGGGTGGTGGTGGCGGTGCACACCTTTAATCCCAGCACTCGGGAGGCAGAGGCAGGCGGATCTCTGTGAGTTCGAGACCAGCCTGTTCTACAAGAGCTAGTTCCAGGACACAGGCACCAAAGCTACTGAGAAACCCTGTCTTGAAAAAAAAAAACAGAAACAAAAATAAATAGCAAGTATATTGCAAATTTAAGTTGGTCTTAGTAATAAAAACCAAGAATCAGATATTAGGGTAAATGCTGGAAGATCAGAGAAGCAGATTAGTCAGCCACTAGTTCTTACCTCTACTGAATCCTCAGACTGAAAGGGTGATTCTGTCACTAGAAATCCCAAGACTGAATGCCATCTCTTTGAAACCTCAGACTGAATGGGGTATCCTGTCTCCACAATCCTCAGACTAAATGCCTTGACTTCCTGTCTCCTTGTGCCTTATATTCTTCCCTCTGCTCAGGCATATCTTTTCCTGTTTCCAGTTTCCTAGTTCTGGAATTAAAGGTGTGTGATTCTCATGTACTTGGATTAATGGTGTGAGCCATTACCACCTGACTCTGTTTAACTTTTTTGTTTTATTTTGTTTTTCTTTTTTCGAGACAGGGTTTCTCTGTGGCTTTGGAGCCTGTCCTGGAACTAGCTCTTGTAGACCAGGCTGGTCTCGAACTCACAAAGATCCGCCTATCTCTGCCTCCCAAGTGCTGGGATTAAAGGCGTGTGCCACCACCGCCCAGCTCTGTTTAACTTTTAAACTGCATCAATCTAATGCTTCCCATGGTGGCCTTGAACTCGCAGAGATCCATCTGCTTCTATCTCCTGAGTGCTGGGATTAAAGGTGGGAACCACCACTGCCTGGCCTCTATGGCTAACTAGGGCAGCTAGCTCTGCACTCTGATCTTCAGGTAAACTTTATTTGTTTAAGTACACACAAAAGATCACCACAAGCAGGTATCAAATTAATGAATATTTGTGGTGTTCAAAGAGTGAACAATGTTAAGGGTATTTTAGAAAACAGTAGCTTTTTAATCTTAAACTCAAGTCATTTATCAAAGCAAACAATACATCATATAAAAAAAAGTGTCTGTGTTATTGCACTAGTTACACATGACAAGTACCTATCATCCTAGAACTTGAGAGGTAGGGACAGGAGGACCAGAATTTACCTAAGATCTTGTCTCAAAATAAGCAATGAAGTAATTTCTTTTAAAATTCCTGATACAATTTATTTTAGCTCATAAGAAATGTGCGTAATTATGTAGTGTTTTATAAACACATGCAGACACATGTGTATGTATGTATGTAGGCATATATATATATATATATATATATATATATATATAAAACAAAACATTGGGTTGTTGATATTTTCCTGATTATAAAAACAATTATGTGGGCTCCCTGACCAGGATATAAAAAGCTCACAGTGATGTGAAAACATTCTGTGCGTATTTCTGAAAAAGAAGAAAGCACATGTGGATAAATTTTATATCACATTTCTAAACAGAGCTATTTTGAGAAGCCAGCATTTTAACCCACAGCAATTATTTCACAGGTTAGAACCGCAGCTTAGTGATACATTTTCATTTTCTCTTCCCTTTTCATCCGTTTTTGATCCAGAAAGTATTCCACAGAAATATGAAAGCAGTTCAGTGTTGAAAATGGCAGAGCCATCCTACAGCCAGCACCCTTCCCGTGAGTGGTGTATAGGTGGGATGGTAGATGAGAGCCTCACGGTCTGCCCAGACTGACAGACAGTCACGAAGGGCTGCATAAGAATATGAAATATTGCCGGGCAGTGGTGGCGCATGCCTTTAATCCCAGCACTCTGGAGGCAGAGGCAGGTGGATCTTTGTGAGTTCGAGACCAGCCTGGTCTACAAGAGCTAGTTCCAGGACAGAAAAGAAGTTGGTAAATAATAAGACAAGTGATTATTTCATAGAGCTTATTCTTTCATTAGAACTCTTGTGGTATTCCAATGAGATCATTACTACGGTTCCCCTTCATTATAAATGAAAATGATGAAACACTGTTAAATGAAGAGATGGATAAACCAGCAAACGGTTGCACTCTCAGGATAACACCTGTGCTATTAGTCTCTAGAGTGTAATGTAAAATATAACATGTGTTTAGCTACAGTATATGTGTTTGGTTATGTCTATAACTCTATGCATATGGATTTGAACATATATAATTGTGATATGTCCTTTATATATCTTCTTTTAATTTTTTTAAATGTGACACCAGATTTAGTTATAACTATCTAACTATTTTTTTCAGAAATCAATGCATTTTTTTAGTAATATATCCTTTATTTTTGGTAAATTAATATAACAGCAAATAAATAGACTTACTGGCTGATAGATGCCAGAATATAAGGAAAGAAAATAGAAGCTATAGAAAGTAAATAAATGAGTTTAATTCATTCATATCATTGCTAATTAGTTGTCAGCCCAGGTCAGACATTAAGCAGAAAGTATTTTGGAATCTCCTCAACCTCACAGCAATTCCAAAGGGCAAAGTATAGGAAGGAAGTATGGTAGGGTCTTCAAGGAGAAATCAGGGTAGGGAAGGACCAGTGAATCTGAACTGGTACCCAACTCTAGTTTCCCAGTAAATTTACCTAGGCTATGTTTAAAGCAAAACCAAACAAAAAACTATGAATTGCTAGTATTCCTCTCCAGATGAAGTGAATCCCGATGTTAGGGACAGAATTCCTAGCGTATGAAGATGCATGTGATGGTTCTAAAACAGGAGGGTTTGAAAACTGTCAGAAGGAGCGGTCTCTCTTGCAACCTATAATAGTTGAGATACTTTTCTGGTTGAAGCTTGATAGTGGGATTTTCCTTTGTATGCTGCAGTTCCCATGGATGGGTAAAGCAACTGCTTTGGACCTATAGCAAGGCAGAACTTAGCGAGGTGGGGGAAACTAAACTGAATGCTGAGAGGAAGAAGGCAGAGTCAGAGAGAAGCCATGTAGCCTCAACTGAGAGATATGCCAGTAAGCCACTGCCACGTGGCGATACACAGATTAATAGACAAGGGTTAGTTTAGGTTATGAATTAGCCAGAAATACGCTTAAGCTATTGGCCAAACAGTATTGCAAATAATATGGTTCCTGTGTAATTATTTCTGGGCTGAGCAGCCAGGAACCAACAAGCAGCCTCCTCCGAAATGATAGTCCCTGCCTTTACCAGACTAGAACTTTTGGGAATTAGGAGTTAAGTGTAGGAGCATGGTAAGAGACAGTATGGTATAGTGGATGAAGGAAGGAGAAAAGAGGGGGATGCAGGGTATGTGTGCTTAACCTTCATGTACATATTTGTATCACATGCTTGCCTGCTGGCCATCAAGGACATTAGAGGCACTGAAACTAGAGTTACAGACAGTTACAGACAGATGTGTTATCATCTCGCTGCTGGGAATTGAATTCAGGTCATCTGTGAGAACGGCTCGGGCTCTTAACTGCTGACACACTCCTCCAGTAGAAATTTTAAGTTCCTTTCTAACCGATGCTGCCTGAGCCCCTGGGTCCTTCATCTTTTTCTCTCTACCTTCTCACCCTTGTAAATGGGGTTAAAGTACTCCGGGAAACTTAAGGTATTCTGAAGACTTTTAATACGATGGCCATCATCAACTGTGGTTCTCTCCCTTCAATCCTAAGAGGATGTCTCAGCCTCAACTTTGACTGCAGACTCTGACCTCCCTAAAGCCCATCTAAATTTCTTACAGTGCCCCCGTCAATCACCAGAGAATGAATTCTTGCCAAAAAAGGAAGACCTTGCAGCATTTCCCGAGCCAAGGAAAAGCTTGGGCCTTGTCCATAGTTTTTGTGATTTGGAATTGGGTCTGGAAATGCTGAGTCTATCCCTGATGGGAAAGAACTGTTATCTCCTCTACTGAACATTTAATATAATTTAAGTCAAACAACACAGTGGTTATGTCATTTAGTGTTTCTTTTTTCTTTTT
>JAQHUG010000099.1:1397059-1415937 GCA_028555095.1 Dicrostonyx torquatus
CATGTTATAAACAGCTTCTAAGGCTTTTTAAGGAGTTTCAACTTTACTGTATTAAAACTAGGACATAATAATGGGGGAGTATCAAATGGCTATATTGTGTGTGTGTGTATGTGTGTGTGTGTGTGTGTGTGTGATCAGAGTCGATAGAAATGGCCTGTGGGTATGAATAAAAACATTTAAAAAAAATTGTTGGCAAAATACAACTGAGAAAGGAAATGGGTATAAATTCCGAAGCAGAAACATAGGAGAAGACAGTGCCGAACAGATATTACTTATAAATGCCTACTGAGTCCTCAGAGCCCTGTTATCAGTAATGGCGGGGTCAGTGGCCTGAATAGGAGCGCCAGCGTGCCCTTTGGAATCTGGCACGTGTTCTCAGGAGAAGACAGCTAATCCTTTTAACGTGTGGTATTTATTTAGGGTTATTATTGACCTACCTCCAACCCTGCCTGCCCTCCACCACAATGTTTCTTCTGTAGTGTTTGATAGAGAGAAATCTACATATTAAGTAAGTGGATGAAGTGACTATGCAGATAATTGAGTGAACCAGAAAGACAGAAGTGAAAGAAGCCTACAGACCTAAAACAGCAGGAACTTATAAATGAAAATTCATGGGTGACAAGCTGAGTTCCTCTCCTTGCTAAATTCTTAAAATTAATGGATAGAGGAGAAGGCGTGATATATTTAGGCACTAGCAAAACATCTGATACTATGTCTGATGATATTTTACTTGCAAATTCATTTTAAATGAGCTTAGATGACAAGAAAATCAGTCAGATTAGAAATGAGAAAAGGCTTATAAGCAGAAAGTAACAAACAACAGGTCTGGTCTTATTTAATATTTTTACGAAAGATCTGGATCAGGGGAGTAAATGGCATATTAATAGAAATTCTAAATGACAGCGAATTTGCAGGATTACAAAGTGTGCATGTTGCAAACTGTGAGAAAAGCAGAGAGTGACCCAAATACAATAAGAATTTAAGCATGAACAGAAATATATATCAAATAAAAATGTCAGTAACCAATCACAGATATACTTAATATGCAAATGGAAAGGCCAAACAATGTAGTATTAGAGATGATGTCTTGGTCCAATTCCAATGATTTTGGATGAATGTTGGGTGACAAAATGTTCAGGTATATAGCCTTGTGCAGTGATTCGACATTCTCTCTCGGGTCTGAAGTTTAAACATTATTTAAGTGGCCATAGTTTCTTCCATTCCTAAGCTGTTTATTTCATCTTTTCTCCTCCCATGTAAATGGTCAGCTATTTCTTTCATAAAGAATAATTGCTTCTAAACACCTTCTGAGGCTTCTCTGCCTCAATGGGGTCATTAACAATGTTCCCACTGCTCTCTCCAGAGCCATGCACGGTCAAACCGAACCCCAGAAGCTGGTTTGATGACCCTGAATTTCAAAAGGACTCATTGACAGGTCTGTAGCCGTCTGTCACCATGGATCACATAATGACAGGCCCTGCTAGATGGACTCTCAAATGAATGCCATGTGCTACTTATTTCTTTTTGTCTGTTTGGTGTAGACGTGGATTCAGACAAATGCTATTCTTTAGGAACACCTTGGATGCCACCGTTATGTAGGGTGATGATTTAGTGAGTGTGTTCATTATACCCATCAGCATCTATTGTGTCATTTACTATCTAACAATGTGAAATATGAATCATTTGTTTTTTTTTCTTTTCCCTGTGAACATGTGTCATTTGTCAAATGACTTTCACATGGAAATCTACACTAACCCAAAATAAAAGCAAAAAAAAATGATACTGTCTTTGTTTATTCTCAAATTAAATGAGGGTACAATAACTTATAACCTACTAGAGTCGTGAAAGCAATTAACTGCAAGATTTTAGCTACACTTTGCCTGTCTAACACGTTTATACTTCCATGTAGTGCTGCACAAGCTTTTAAAAAATGGTTATGTGATATTACATGGGTGTGTTTTAGGTCTTTCATAACATGAGTAATATTAATGAGAGCAGTCCGAAAATTATAGATGAAAATAGTTTCACTGATATCTTGTAAAACCATGTGTTTACAAAATAAACTACATAAAAATAAAAACATAGCACAAAAAAATCACAAGAAAGCCCTTTATTCCAGGCATTGAGATGGTGTCAAGTGTGCACTGTATGAGTAGGGTAGCGTACAAGATTTAGTATAACGTTATATGAATATTAGTGGTGGGTTTCTGAGAAACATTTATATAAACATACATTTTTTTCATGAAGGAAATTACAGAATATTCTTTTAAGACTGCCTCTACACTGAATTTCAGTACGATTTCTAAATTCCATCTATATATAAAGTTCCACTGTTGTTCCATCCTAGTCCTCTCTAGAATTTACGTAGTCTATGCTCCAGTTCAAGGGTGTTTCATGATGGAAGCTGCTCTGTAGGACGTGTCATTATAGAAATCTGACAAACTCTTTCTTCTTTCTCAGAACTAAATGCATTACTTTTAATTCAATCCATACCACTACCTTTTCCATTTTAACTTTATGTGTATGTGTATTATTCGTGTGAATAAGCATGCAAAGGGGGTGTATGTTGATGCATAGGGGTACATGTAAGTGTGCAAGCACCCTCATACCATGGTGCATTCATGTAGCTTAGGGTACAGCCTTGAGTGTTACATCTCACCTACCCTTGTTTGCGCTAGATTCTCTGTTGTTTGTCTGCGATTGGCATTAATAGATTTAGACGCTGTGATGGACTTATGTGTCTACCTCCCATTTAGCCATAGGAGCATTGAGCTTATGGATGGACACCACTGAATCTAGACTTCTTTTCGGTTCTGAGTGTCCACACACTAGTTCTCTCACTTGAGTGGCAAGTGCATTAACTACTGAGCCATCTCCATGGACACAGAAAATCATTTATGTATAAATATATATGATAAGATATATGTCCTACATAGCACTACTATATCTATGTTTACATTTAACTTACATTCCTTTGAAATATCACTAATTCTTTCCTTCACAAGCTTGTCCTATATCATGTCAGATTATAATGAGACTGGAAAGTTGTAGGTCCCTAATATATATTCATTAATTTTGGTAGCTTTTTTATACCTGTGACATTGAATAGTAAATGATCATATAAATAACGTGCCTAAAAACCAAAATACAAAACTCCAAAGATTTATTATTTTTTATTTTATTGTAAAACTACTCCTGAATAATTTTTGACTTTGAGCATCAACTCTTGCCTTCTATGTTATCTGAAGCAGGGTTTCTTATCTGTTAATGATCTGCAGACACAATTATAGTTGACCTGAGAACCTTGGGACATTCTCCTGTCTCCACCTTCTTACATTGGACCCTCGGTCTAAGATTTTGCTATGAAGATGAACACCTAATGCCATTGCTGCTCACAGCACGTCATTAGCATATGGACTGAAATCTAACAAATGTAACCATGTCTGAAGAATTATAGCCTGTTTTGGGCATTGGTGCTTGCCCTTAGAGGCATAACTTGACAAGCTACACTTTTGACTAAATTAGGACAGACAGAGGGTCTACAAATGAGCTAGAATGAAGTTCCTTTCAAGTGAAAGTTTCTACTCTTCCTTATGATTTTAAAGCATTTTCATTAAAAATACATTTTACCTTTACTGGAATGACTGCTGCTACCTTGGAATTAGCATTTAAACAGTGAGAGCCTTGAGCCTTTAGCTCTAAGATTTCCCCTCTTATTTTGCAGCCCTTAAACCCTGCTGAGCCGATCCTCTGGCTCTGTACCTCCTCCACTTTGTTCCGTCACTGAAACTTGGGACCCGAAATTGATGACAGCAGAATTCAGAACATAAGGGATCAATATGCAATACAGTTAAGCCTCCTTTGGCTTGTCCACTAGTGGCACAGTTAGGGAAATTTGGCAATAATTAGAAACCAAAACACTCAGTCAGGATCAGGGAGGTAGGTCACCAACCGGAGGAAGAAGACATTGATGTAGACATTCCTTAAAGGAACTTCGGAAGAAAGGAAGAGGCAAATGTTACTGACACAAATTAGCATTACCCTGTTTTGCTCTGTCTTGCAGTAACACCCATCGCTTCTGACACCATTATCTACCAACTATTCTGCCTGACCATTGTTATTGACAAAGGTCTGCTGCTTTCCTGAGATAATTATAAAAGAGTCTATGTACTGGGAAGTTAACAATATCCACAGCTTCTACTTTTTTGAGATGAACAATTAAGGTTCCTCATTTTCAAATTAACAGCTGCGTAAATGGTATTTTCCACTCTCCACCTTCTCGAGAACCTGCTTCTCTGGAACCTCTGAAGAGCCAGAGATATGTCTAAGCCCCATTGGTTGTCTCCCAACTGTGATAATCCAAGTTATTTAGTTTCTAAAGCCTATGCTCCCACTGTTTAGCATTGCGCTTCACGCCATCCATTTAGCTCCTTGGATTGATAAATCGTTCTGTATTCGTGTCCCATCTGTATGTGTTTTTCCTTTAGAAAAAAAAATGATATCTGATGTTTGCCTCTGTCCAAATATTTTGTTTATGTGTAAAAATAGAACCAAGAGCTATAATTTCAGTTATAAACTAATCTCTAAGCGTGTGTAGTTAGGCTCACCGCATTTTTTGCTTCAAAAAGAAGTTGTCTATCTGGTATGCCTATGTCAAGACAGCTCGTTTCTTTTTATTTTTCTGATGATGCATGAGGGAAATGGAAGCCAACCCTTAATCCCTACAAGGCTAAAGTATCTGTTTCTTTTTAGCTGTTGGCATTTGTTGCGCTCATGTTTGTAGCTTTGGTCCACATATTTCTTTCATTCACCCATGTCTGTTACTTACAGTGTTATGTAATATTAGAATCAATCAATTGTGAAACTATTTAATGTCATCACAAAGGACAGAAGAGATGCCAATTAATGGAGTTTAACTCTAGTGTCTATCCCAGGTATCTTATGGGTAAAGTGTCCTTGCATTGTCCATCACCTTCAGGAAAGGTCTCTCATATCTGTACTTAGATACGGTTCTGATTCTAATCAGCAGATTCCATTATAGACCTTTAAGTTAAAAAAAAAAAGTAAGAAAGAGAAAAGAAAAAAAAAGTGCTGATGAAGGCCATAAAAATAAATGAGGCTTCTTGGTTCTTGACATCTTTAGCACTTTGCTGGCTTCCGGAGTGAGCAGCAGTGGCAGACAATAGCTAGAAGATTGTGTGTAAGATAATGAGAAAAATAAATGCCTCCTCGGATGCAGCCAACAGGAACTGCTGTTAGCATTCATTATCCAGGGTCCTGAATGCTCCCACGATGATGCTATTAATTTGCAGAACGAGCTTAGAGGTGTGAAAGAAAGCTGAGGTTTGCTTATAACCTCCTTGACCATCACTTTGAATATTAACTAAGGGGTCAGATGGATTATTACTTTGATACTATATTTCTTTTATGTCACAGATGCCTGCAGGCAGGATCGTGCCAGCCTATATTCTTACAACCACTGGGGAAAAAAAGGAAACGAAATCATGCAAATGAATGTCCGAAAACGACCTTGAGATTCTGACAGAGGGCCTATATGCAATTTATAGGCTTTAGTGTTTTTATTTATTTTTTTAATGTTTAAAGGGTTTTTGTTGTTGTTGGGTTTGCCTCAGCTTTATTTTA
Source organism: Dicrostonyx torquatus (assembly GCA_028555095.1). Classification (NCBI taxonomy): domain Eukaryota; kingdom Metazoa; phylum Chordata; class Mammalia; order Rodentia; family Cricetidae; genus Dicrostonyx; species Dicrostonyx torquatus. The sequence continues at coordinate 1,402,703 of JAQHUG010000099.1, forward strand.
TGGTTCTAGGATTCAAGCCCAAAGTTTCATGCCTGGTGGGCAGCATTCTATCATTGAGTACCATTTCTGGTCCTTTTTCGCATATATATAGAGTTGCAGTATGTTCTTGTTATGAGAATGAGAATATTAAAAACCACTTGATCATATTGATTTGCATAGAGATAGGATCTGACTACAGGAACATAAAGTCAAAATTTAAAATGAGAACAATCATTTCTCAAGAAATTTTTAAAAGCCTTGTTATATCTTAAATCTAAAAACAAACAACAACAACAAGAAGAAAACACTTCTTTTTATGGTAGATCCGATACGTTCTATATTCATTTCAGTGGAAAATTTTTGCCAAATTCATACTTTTTTCTAGACTATACAATAAACTTCAAATTCTAGGCCCCTCAGCGTACCATTTCTAGACTTTCCTAGTGTGTATATAATTCATTTAGAGAACAGATACGAAATACTAAAGTCTGGTCAGAGGAAAACTAAACTCTCCTACCTGGGTAAGTTGTGATGATAAGATCTGATTTGTCCAAAGTTGTCTGGAGACTAGGGACATACCCGTGAGATTTCCACGGCATCATGCACTTCAAAACTAGCCAAGGTGCAGTGATAGAAAATGCAACCTTTTCCTTCTTCCCTCTCCTCTCATGGACAAACAGAGGGAATTTTTCAGGGATGTGAGACCTGGAGAACACATGCAGACAGATAAAATGACTTCACCACTTCACTTGCATGTAAATATTAAATATTTGTGAAAATGTGAAAATACAAAGCTCAAAATATTAAATTTATCTAAAATGCAGCTATTTTTTTATACATGTGTTTTTAGGTGAATACTTAATGAATTAATTGCTATTTTTTTAAGGGACATATCTTGATATTGTTGACATTAATATATGGTAAATATTTATAGATATTACTCATGTAAACAAGGTATATAAAATATAAAAACATTAATAGATAATAAATATTTATGAGCATTACTCATGCAAATTGATGTGGGAGTCTCCTCTGTTTGCTGTGAATATATTTTATTTCCATTGGATAATAAAGAAGCTGCTTTCGGCCAGCGGCTTAACAGAGTAAAGACAGGCAGAAAATCCAAACAGAGATATATAAAGAGTGTAGGTGGAGTCAGACAGATGCTGTATAAGAGCAGAAGGAGAATGATGGCAGAACTTTACCCAGTAAGCCACAGAATTGTGGCGATACAAAGATTAATAGAAATGGGTTAATTTAGGATAAAAGAGTTAGTTGATCAGAAAACTAAGCTAATAGGCCAAGTAGTGTTTTAGTTAATATAGTTTCTGTGTGATTATTTTGGGTTGGGGCAACCAGGAAACAAATGATCACTCTCTTCCTACAAATAACTCTTTGAAATTTTCAATAATTACAATCACAGGAATCTATATATTTGTTAATTTTTCCTTTATCTTAATATATCAGTTAATAACACAACAGAATTTAGAGCCAGGAAAAAAAGGCTAGGGAAAATATATATATATATATATATGTATGTATACACACACATATAAACTATGAATGTTAAAGTGTCTGAATTCATGTTTCAAAAAATATTTTAGTTTCTTTATGCTTGTTGTGATAGGCATTGAACTCAGAGACTCATGTGTACCACCAGATAAGTGCTTCTTTGCCTAGTCATATCTCCAATTCTTAATATCTTAAGTGTCTGATATTCTACAGAAAGTGTCACCACAAAGCTAAAATTAGACTTGCTGCTTCAAAACATTGTTGACAAACTGTAGAAATCATGTTAAAAGGTGAGAAGACAAAGAATATACATATTAGTTGATATTAGTAAACAGTACTTGAAAAGCACATGACATTGTCTCATAAGTTCAAATAAACCCAGCAAACGTAGCATACAATTGGTGTTTTCAGTGTAATTTGATTTAGCTATCAATGTCTTTTTCCCCTCTACAATGCCTTCCATATTGTAATGTTTTGTTAACTGTCCCTTCAAAGTATTAAAACAGATAGAACCTTGTCCCTGGGTTTCTTTGCTATCTTATTGTCCTTCCTATCTGCTCTGAGCAGGCCTTAGGATGCTATCATCCATTCAGGTATCATCCATCCATGTATCATCCTCTTATGACCACTTCCCGTGTGAATTCTGGGAAATACCTGCTGTTTATACTCCATGTTAATGTGAACAACTGCTCTGTCGAATTGTCACTTAGCTCCTTGGGTTTCTTCTCAGGTCTGCAATCTGTCCCCAAACTGACCTGATACTCCTTCAAGAGTTATGTTCCTATAGAATTATCAAAGGGAGTTAGTTCCACTCCTATAGATACTTGTTCCCAAAAACATGACTACAATATTAAAAACAACAAAACTTCCAATCCTCTCATTAGTAAATTCCATTTCATCTTCAGCCTGTCTGACATCTAGCTACTCCAACTACTGTCATTNTTCTGTCTACTCCGCCCACCTAAGGGTTGGCCTAACTATAAGCCAGGCAGCCCTTTATTTAACCAATCAAAACACAGAAATACAGGTGGACCCTCCCATAGTCATTGTTACTTCTGTCATTTTGCTAATCACCATTCCTTGTATTAGTTTAATAGTCTTTTTTTTTTGTTGTTTTGATTTTGAGACAGGGTTTCTCGGTGGCTTTGGAGCCTGTCCTGGAACTAGCTCTTGTAGACCAGGCTGGTCTCGAACTCACAGAGAACTGCCTGCCTCTGCCTCCTGAGTGCTGGGATTAAAGGTGTGGGCCACCACTGCCCGGCTTAGTTTAATAGTCTTTTAACTGGTATGGGGCTCTGATCATTGGCTCCATAGCCTGGAATCTACACAACAACCAGACTGCCCCTATTAAGTCCAGTATAAAATTTTCGTGCAGCTTCTGTGTCCCAAAAGGCAGGCTTCCTGTGTACAGTTTCTTACTCCCCTACCTTACGTGTGTGTTGCAAGCACCAAGTCCGTGCTTATGTATGCCTACTGAGGCCAGGGGAAGATGTCTATGTCTTCCCTCTAACTCCTTCTATTTTAATGCCTTGAGATAGGGTCTCTCACTGAACAGGAAGCCCAAAGTTTCTCCCAGGTTCTTTGGATAAACAACTCTCATTATCTCTCTGTTACAGGGTACAAATACATACAGCCATGTCTGACTTTTTATATGGATCTTGGTAATTTGAATTTGGATGCTCTATCCACAGAGCAAGCAAGCATCATTACCAAGTGAGTCATAGCCCCTGTCCCACATTTGTTTAAATTTTTGTTTAACATCCTAAATCATTCAAACCATGCATTCATTGTTCTTTTCACTATACATTCATATTATGAATATATGTTTAGTGATTTCTATTAGTCAAACATAGTATTGATTACATGTGGGAATTACTCATAAGAGGGCCATGTCCCTTAGCTTTCTCAGAAGGCACGGCATCATAGAGATGATATAATCATGCATATATTTACTCATATCCAATGTGATAAAGAGGGTATATAGAGAAGGGAATAACTAAGAAATGCTTCTTGTAAGGCTGAGGTCTAAAGATAAATGTGGTACAGGAAATGAAGCACTGGCAAAGGCTGACAAATGAGGTATTAAATGGTCTGTTGAGAGGGGATGAAGGAGAAAGCAGGGACTTCAGAACTGCTAAGGGAACTTCGGGCATGCTCAAGCATCTGGAAGGACTTGGAAAACAGCTGGCAAACTCCTAATCAAGTAAGCGATTTCAAAGTCTGTGGGTTGCAATGGTCATTGGGGTGATATAAAAGATTAGATAAAAGGAAGAATTTATCTAAGCATCATTCATGAATCCACTGAAGACATCAGGGAATATGTATCTAATAACTGGAAAATAGAAGGGCTTAGGAAACTTCTAGATGGCAGTATTGAGGGATGAAAGACACCAAGAAAACATTTTAAAAAGCAATCCTTCAGGTCAAATATTTGTAATAGAAAGAAGTACTTAGCCTTCCATCTATTATGTTTTTGCTAGTTCTGCCATTTAGTCTCTATTTCATTCTATATCCTGCCTGGCTATTGATTAAACAGCTTTTATTATTAACTAATGAGAGGAATACATAATCATAACACACAGAAAGATTATCCCACAGCAACAGTGTTTAGAAATTAGTCTAACTAAATATACTTTGTATATAATAATATTGTCTAGTATGCAAAGAGAACTGGTGCATAAAATATAATGCTTGTGTTGTATCACATAGAAGTTCCTTCTACTGTACTACATTTAAGTAAAATAATGGCTAATGTCTTATAAGTCCAAGCTCACTCGTAGGAAAGGAGGTAAGAGCATATAGAACTCTGGACATAACTGCCCTGTTCTAAATGATGGACTCTCACTTGGCCACACCTATTTAAGTTTGTCCTTCTATAGCCATAGATTGCCAGGCTTCACACACCTTCTTATTACACAGCAAATTTTATATAGTAGACCTATTTTTTGAATCTGAAGATATTAGTGAACTAAATATGAAACTTCTGATATTTGGAATCATATCGTCTGTGTATAAAAATAGCATCCTAATTATTCTAAATATATATTGGAGTTACTAAAATGTTAGTATTTTGACTTTCATGATTATTTATTTCTCTTTACTTGTCAACAGTTTCTGAGAAGTGCTACAAGCCCATTTTAGATAAACTACTAACCCAAAAACCTTAGGGTAGATATCTATGTCCACTATTACAGCAGACACATTCTCCTTAGTATGAGATAATTAATGAACAAAGAAATAAGCCTATAAACAGAATTTCAGATAGTCTTTCATATTATGGAAGGTTAAAGTTGTGTTTAAAATATAGAGTCATTGACCATGAAGAGATGGGATGGTGAGGTGAAGATAAAATGAATAACTAGGAAGTCTCTAAAGATAAAATATTTGAGTCATGACTCAAATGACAGCAGCAGTTGGCACTGTCAATAGTTCCACTCTCATGGGACCCAATGCTCACTTCAGACCTCTGAGGGCACCAGCCACTTACAAGTGCGTAGACAGACATACAGGCAAAACACCTACAAGCATAATATAAGTAAAAATAAATTTTTAAATGATTTAATTATGTTAATGGACAGGGACCAAGCTTTTCCTGTGAAGTAAACATGAAGAATATCCAGCTTGGGAACCCTTGGACATCTCAAGTGAACCCAACCTGCAGGTCCAGTTATTCAGGGTCTGAAGAGGCTCTACCTGAAAATCATGAGAGAGAGAAAGGAAGGAGACCAAGCAAAATTCACTTGTCAAGGTCTCACTTTATTAAGGAACAATACCAGTATATATACAGCTCCGAAATGGGGAGCTTAGCTTGAGGTGAGGGTCCGGACTTAGGGCAGTGAGTAGGAACTGGGGGCAATAAAATCGCTATCTAGCACACCTGTGTAAAAGGAAACATTCTTTTGTGGATAGCTAACTTTAGAAGAGGGGAATCACTGCATACATCCTTGAAACAATGGCCTCTGTATCTTTGTTAGCTTCCTAGAGTCAATAGCCCTAGCTGGCTCTGTTAAACATTCTAAGTCAAAGGTCTTTGCTGACCTCCTGTAATAAATTATTATTTATTAGGGCAAATATCCCTAACACTCAAGGAACTCAGCACCTGCTCTAACTTACCGTCTATTGCTGTAATAACAATCAGGGATTATTTGTATACATGTTTCCCACCACAGACTATCATTTAGGGAAACCAAGGCAGGAACTCAAGGAGTGCAAGAACCTGGAGTCTGGGAGGAACAGAGGCCACGTTGGGCATTCTTTAGTGGCTTGATGCCCTTGTGTTGCTCAGCTTGCTTTGTCAAGAAACTCAGTGTCATTTCTCAGGGATGGCACTATCCACAGTGGGCTCAGCCCTCCAACATCAGCAATTAATTAATGACTTGCCTTCAGGCCAAACTGATAGAGGCATTTTCACAGATGAGGTTCCCTGTTCCTAAATTACTTTAGCCTTTGTCTAGCTGACAGAAAACAAGCCCTCATAGTAGCTGTGGTAGCTGTTACTACTGAAATGAGGGTACACACGTATGAATTAGTGTGCCTTATGCTTTGAAAGAGGTGAATGTTGGCGTTGGGTTGCTCGTTTGAGCTTAATATTAATGTAATATAGATGAAAATTAGTTTATAGATAATTTTCTTGCCTAAGTAATCAGAGTTGTGAAGGAATATTTGTTGGCCTGGAGTATGAATATGTTAAATCAATCATAACTTGTACACAGAAAAATGTTAACATGCATTTGTACTTGGATCTCACAAATGATCACACAGCAACTAGATTTCATTATTGGTTTGGAGAGATGTCGCAGAATTTAAGAAAACCTGCTCTTCCTCCAGTGGCTACTTGCCACTTAGGATAGGTTCCAGCTCTCTATCCAGGAGCTATGGCACACTCTTCTGGCCTCTGCGAGCACCTGGGACACTCATGGCAGACACTCACACGGATGTATACACATACACACGAAGAAAAACAATAAATCTGAAGAATATTATTATCAATTTACAACTAATACTCTGTAGTTTTAAATGAACCACTTGGCTTAAATGAGTCATGAGTAGTAGTAAAAGGGGCGTATAATTTTTCATCTTGGTGAATCAGGATGAAATCTGTCCTCCGTGCAAATTATGTGATTTTAGAAAACACATTTAGTGTTTTCAGGTAAATTAATTTTTTAAACATAAAAATACTACATAGAACATATATTTTTTTATAAGATACATCACTTCTTCCAAGGAGATATTTCTCATGCTAGCTAATATTGACACTGGAATGCCAACCATAGTTCTGTTTTTATAAAGCACTTCATATGTCGTTAGTGTATTAAAACATTTCATCTGTACAACTCTCTGAGGTAAAGATCTTCCCCGAAGAGAACGAAATAATGAATTAAGCTGAATTCTGCTCATTCCTTATCTTCGGCAACAATTTTCTACCTGAACTCGATTTCCACTGTGCAGGAATTTGCCGGAATTACTGCCTGCTACTGTAGCTTCATGCCTGTGATTGTTTTCCCTTCTCTGCAGAGGCGCGCTCAGCATGACAGTTAATAAAAGCATCTCCCCTGCCCAGCAACTTTATCAATTCTGCTTCTCTGTCAGATGGGTCTCCTGCCACTCTACAGTCCAGACTCTAACTCTGTGTCCTTGACATCAAAGTCACACACAGAACAATGCTCATAGATTTCTCTCCTTTGTAACATTTGTCTTTCCTTATCAACAACACCGGGAGAGTCGGTCTAATCTCCAAATGGGCAGAGTTAATCACTCTTTCCCGTTTCCCCACTAACATGAGGACCCAATCCTCTAACTGGCCATGTTCTTAAGAATGAGGAAGAAGGCAACTATATACTCACATATATTCATTTGCAAAGAGCATTGGCACCACCTGGGTATTCCTCGAGCATGCGCAAATCCAGGGCCTACTGGGTTTGCTTCATTGGAATCTGCATTTCAATACGAACCCCTACAGAGTTCCCTGAGCCCAAGAAAGATTGAGAAGTACTCCTGTAGAGGAACACAGGATATGATTGATTCTCCACTTGAACTTACAGACAGTGGGAAGTCAGGAGGAGCCTTTGAAGGAGTGAAAACTCCTGCACAGCAGAAGTGTCTCTAGTCCACATGGATTATAGGCCTATGATGCCTGGGTATTAATGAAATATTTTTACATTTTTTTATGTTCATCGCGCACATAATCCCACAAATCACCAGATAGTATCATCACTTTCTAACGATAAAGATGAAAAGCTTGAGACTATGCTGAAACAACTTTCTGGTCACATTGTTGGAAGCATGAAGGTCCTTGTGCCCATGGAGGGTAGATAACACGCTTAGATTCGAAACTAGGCGGGTGGCCACATATGGAAGTTTCTCGGCTGAACAGACTCTTCTACCTTCATTGACTGGCCTTAGAAGCTACCTGAGAGGAAGCGGAGGGAAGGCATCTGCCGTTTTCACTAATATTTGAAGAAGCAGACTTAGCAGCCACAGAAGTCATGCTGCATTCGTGTGCCTTTCACAATTCCGTTAAGTGTATGTTCGTTTCCCTCATCTAGAAAGTACTAAGGTCAAAACTGGTGTATTAAGAGGAGGCGTGAGCTGTGTCCCGCCCGGTTCCTGGTGCAGGCTGGCTGGCTTATACCCGAAATAACCACATGAAAATTATACTAAATTAAATACTGCCTGGCTATTAGTTCTAGCCTCTGTTGGTTAACTCTCACATCTTATTTCAACCCATTTTTAATAGTCTGTAAGTCACCATGAGGTAGTGGGCTTACCGGGAAGATTCAGCATGTCTGACCCTGCGGCTTCATGATGGCTCTCTCTGAGCCAGTCTTCTTCCCAGCCTTCTGTTCTGTGTACTCCGCCCACCTAAGGGCTATCCTACAGGCCAAGGTAGTCTCTTTATTAACCAATGAAAGCAACACAAAATACAGAAGATCCCTCCTACACCAAACTGGTGTCTATATTTAGTTTGGGAAAGGTTAGGTGTTCATTAGGACTCTGGTGATGACCAGTGCTAACAAACAGGGACTCTCACCAAAGATATGTCCGAGAGAAACCAAATTGATAGCATTGGCTACATAGGCATCTGTGTAGACAAAGAACTCATCAGCCTGGTGCTAAGGAACTAAGACATACTTTACTGCCACAAACTATTCTGCCCTTCCCTTCATCCCATGACAGAGGGAGTATGCATGGATGTCATTTTGCTCATCTTCATCACTGTTCATCAGGCATCAATGCATGTGATGTGTATTTCCTCAGAGTATTGACTGTTTGTAGAAATGTCCATTGGTGCTGGGCACAGGACCCCCAAAGTCTGTGTTTATCATTCTTCTTGATGGTATAAAAGACAAACGTTATTTATTTCTTAGAACTAACAAGATAAGCCATTATGTGTTACTCAATGCTAGTAACATTTGACAGCATTGAAAACACAAAAGCATATGTGTATGGGACCTTATAATGGTTTGTTTCATTCAATCCTTGAAGGAATACTCTTTTAAATTTAGTCTGTGATATTTGCGTTTGTAAAAAGGGAATTGACTTGTGACCCACATGCATGTTTACTAGCTTTCTTAGGTTTCACATTGACTACATAGTTTGGCCAGGTTACAAGCTTAGGCATTTGATTTTTAATTTACTTAAGCTTATCTGTGGCAACTGTACTGGACAGTAGAGATTTGCCCCCTTCCAGGCTGTGCCTTGTGCTTTTTTGTCCCTCTTATATTTTGTTTTTTTTTTTTTTTTTAATTGGACCCCATTCCTTATGGTAGCATGCCTTGCTCAGTCTTGATGCAGGGTGGAGGGGCTTGGTCATGCCTAAACTTAATATGCTGGTCTTTATTGTTGGCTTCCCATGGGAGGCCTTACCCTTTCAGAGATGTGGATGTGGGATGAGTTGGGGAGACGTGGGGGAGAACATTTTTCATATCTAATGGAGGCAAGTTACTTTTCACAGGAAGTGCTCTACAGAACAGAGGTTTTTATTGGATGCACATGGTAGGGATTCAGGACGAAGAAGCAGGGCACACCACACTTAGTCTTTAGAATTTCACAGGAATTTAGTACACTAAATTTTGTTTGATTTGTTTTGTCTTTGTTTTTACTTAATAATGAAGCATATGGTACTCCCCTCATCTATAGATGTATAGGTGTGCGTGTATGTGTGTGTGTGTGTGTGTGTGTGCAAATCTTAAAAACTTGCAATTTTAAACTAGTAATTGATCATTTGCTATCTATCACAGCTGAGTTCAACACGTAAGTTTTGTTTCACCTGCTGGCCAATGATGTAAGCTTGTGGAAGGCTGGGATCAATAGAATCTCAAGGTAGCTCCTCCAGTCATTGTTGGGTAGAGTGAGACCATAAGATCTAGGAAGGTCATTACGTTTATGTGTTTAAGGAATACCTGGGAAGATAGTCTCTGGAGAAATCTGTGTTGCCTCTGGGTCTATTAGTGGCCTTTGGCAGATCCATAGAGTTGGTAGGTTCTAAAAGGCAGGATGGAACAACTACCATCATGTCATCAAAATCGTGCTGGTCATATTTGCAAGAGCTCTGCATACTAGAAGGTTCTAGTTTAACTAAGCTTCTCACTAGTACAAGCTAGAACCAGAACTACCAGGGGTAGGGAGGCGGGGTATGTTTCCTTCCCTTTGCCTTGTCTTTTTAATACCACTTTGTGGATAAATACTAAATGGTCACAGCAGCTAGAGAAGCTAAAATCATCCTCGATGTGTTTAAAACATAATTCCCAAAGTATGCCTTTGATTGAAGCTGTTTTAAAAAGTTAAGTGCTTATTATTGGCTATAGTAGTAGGCCTGAAATCCAGGGCTTGTATAGCTTCTATCCTGATCATTTCTGGGAGCCTTTAGACAAATCACTGAAGTTTTCTAAGTTGTACATTGCTTATCTACCACGTAGCAACCTTTTAATACTCTTGTGACAAAGCCCAGGTCTAGGTGTCACCCCTGATTGTTATAATTTCCTAGGCTTGTTATTCTTTTGAATTCTCTTGCTGAACTGAGCAGTATTGATGATGTCCTTATTTTCTGAAGAGTCACTGAGCTAGTAAATATGAAAGTCTTTTGAAAATGGCAGTTACTATATAAATATACGTATATAAATATAAATATATAAATATACGGCACGGTTATTATGAGTAATTATAGACTTACTGGCTGAAGCTCAGGAGAGTATATGGCAAGGACAGGAACTGCCAACTGAGAAGAAACAGGAGTACAACCTTTCTTGTGGAGGATCCCTCAGAACATAGGTTCTATCGCAGTGCGGTGTTTAATTGATGAGGTCTGGTGCTGCTGAGTAATTTAGTTTAGGAACAGTCTGTCAGTACAATTCTCTAAGTCCTGTCACATCAAATGACTTCCCACAAACTGAGGTTTAGCAAGAGTATACACATTATACTTGTGAGGAGGTATAAGATAGCTACGAAATCCAGCAAAGAGATCTTAGGTTGCAAACAGAATTCTTTATATAAATGGTTTGTTAATTGCTATTTTCTTATTTATTCATTTATTTATTTGTGTGTGCACACGTGTTTGGAGGTCAGGGAACCAAGTTTAGAAGTCAATTATCTTTCTTTCTCCCATGTGACTTCTAGGAAGCAAATTCTGGTTATCAGACTTTGTAGAGGACAACTTTGTTCTCTGAGCCTTCATATTTTTTCCATGGTTGCTAACTTTATGAATATGTGCCTGATCTTACAAGCTTAAAAACTTACACAAAACTATGTGTATACATATTACTATTAAAATTTATTTGTGCCATTTTTCTTTTGGAATGGAGGCATAATTCTTAAAGCAGAGATGAGTCTTTCATGATCAATATCTTTCTTGGCTCATTCTACAAGTAAGCCCTAGTTATAGGTTCCCATCTGAAAAACAAATGCAAAAACATATATTCACATCATAAATTTATTCTTTCTTCCTCTCTTTTACTTTCTTCTTTCTCTAACTCTCCACGGTTACAATTATTTTTAATATTCATCACATCAGTGTGTTTGGTAAGAAATAAAATAACCTCAGGCATAGAAAGAGGCAGACTTTTTCTTATACTCTCTTCAACATTAGATAAGAAATATGTCTGAACCTTCATATCTTCTCTGGAAACCCGAAGTACCAACTAAAAGAACACTCAGTCAAATTTACAATAAAACTATTGCCTATAAAATAATAGTGGAACACATTTCCTTCTTCTTGAGCAGTAATAAATATTAGCACAATAAAGAAGAAGAAAAATTTAGCAAAGTACTACCAATGAAATTGTGATTTCGTTAACACCCTGGGAAGGAGGGCATGAAGGGCATAAGTGTGCTAATCTGATCAGAAAGAGGGATTGACTTTATAAATTGAAGCCAAACCTACAAAAGACATGGAAAATGTTTACTTAGTTTTTTTGAGAATATGGTAAAACCCATAAAAAGTAATTTTTTTCATGTAGCTATCTGAACCTTGTGCTTTTTCCTTAAAATGAATGTATATCTTTTTATTTAGAGCAATGTAGGAGAAGGGTATTGATAAAAATTTGGGACTTAGAATGAGGAACTGAAATTCATTGATGTTTCAAAACTGTCAGAAATTCAGAGGTAAGTTTCAATTTATTGTCAAATAATGAGTCAAATTTTCAAAATGATTCATCATTTATCCCTGCAAGCCCATTTTTAAGATTTAAGATTCTGTCATATGTGTGTGTGTGTGTGTGTATTTAAAACAATGTGTCTCAAAATAATATGTAAAAAGTGCTAGCAGTAGTATTCTTTCAGCCAATAAAAATCCAACTATGTAAATGCTGAATTCTTTGGTGTGGTTAAACAGCATTGTGATTATGGAATGCCTGGAGGGTTTTTTGCAGTACAAGCAGACCTGTATATCCTGGAACTGCTTTTATTATAGAGCATCCTCACTGTGATGGCTAGTATGGTTGTCAACATGTCCATACCTGGAGTACAGAGGTTAGGTACGCCTATGAGGGGTTTTCTTAATTAAATCATTTGAAGTTGAAAGACCCATGTTTAGCCTAGACCACATCTGATGGCAGTTAATATAAAAGATGTGGAAAACGTAAGCATCTTTTTTTTTTTGCATTATTTACTGGTAAGTTCATCTCCTCACTGATATTAGAGACCACTTCTTTGGGATTCCAGTAGAGACCAGATGAGACATTGAGCCTCATAGAGTGGACAAGAGCTGGATTCTTGTACTTGCTGTTGGTAGAAGGCCATTGTTTAATTAGCTTGACCAAAGACTGTAAGCCTCTCTGATAAATCATATATATATATATGTATGTATATACGTATATATATACATATATACGTATATATACGTATATATACATACAGATATATTATTTTGTGTATATTTATATATATATTCATCTTTTATTTCTGTTCCTCTAGAGAACCCTGGTAAATACACATACCTTACTTTAATATCAGCAAAATTTTAAGTAAAATGGGTTATGATAAACATACTATATTATATATGTGAACATATATAAATTATAGGAGACTCATATAATGCTCATATATGATAAGAACGTACACATATATACTTGTATAGTTCTTCAAATAATTGTCAATTATGTGCTTGAGGAACAGGAGCAGAAAATGTCTTTAATGGCATTCAAATAAATATTTAGAAGGCTCTAAAATGTTGTTTGCATTGCCAGCATCTGTAAACTTAGTGTTGTATGCTTTACCCTATCCAATATTATTTTAAAACTTGGATTAAA
>JAQHUG010000099.1:1417512-1483475 GCA_028555095.1 Dicrostonyx torquatus
ATGACCTGCTGAGTTGACAAGATATTTCCTTTTTGATTTGTCAAAACACATTGAGAACCACTACAATACCATTTTGGAGTTTAAGCTTAGAAGTATGTAAATGATGGAATTAATTAGAATTACTATGAGTTCAATAAATGGAATAAATTTCTTAAAGTCAAGTGATTTAAAATGTGGGATGATTCACCTATACTCTAGCTATGTATTAGAAGTTTTAAGAAGCAAAATACTTATATATCTGAGAAGTTGTAGGCATCTTTTTGTTCCTGTAGTCGGATGAAGGAAGTAGGACTTGCTTGGCTCAGAGTATATACAAGTCCTAATTCCTATTCTTTCCAAGTATAATTGAGGGTGACTCTGCTATACATTTAGCATTCGTGGACATCTTCCAGTTATTATCTTGGAGTCAGCAGTTAGGCTGGGACTACAACTTGTAAGTAGAGATTATCTCAAGTACTGGCATTCTTTCAGTTCTCTGGAGGACATTTAGTTGGGATTCTATTGCTATGGAGAGAAACCACCCAAACTTACTCTTAGAAGAGGTAGCATTTAGTTGGGGCTTGTTTGCAGTTTCAGAGTTTTAGTCCATTATCCTGATGGCAGGAACACAGCAGCATGAAGGCAGACATGGTGGCAGAGAAGGAGCTTAGAGTTCTATGTCTGCATTTGTAGGCAGCAGTAAGAGACATTGAGACTGGCTTGGATTTTTGAAACCCCAAAGACTACCCCAAAATGACACAGTTTCTCCAACAAGTCAACGCCTCCTAATCCTTCTCAAGTGGTGTCATTCTCTGATAACCAAGCAATTAATCTCTAAGCCTATCAGAGGCGTTCTTAAAAACCATCACAAATACCGATGCTTCAGGTCCATGATCCTCTTTCAGAAGGGACGTAGGACGTTCAAGTCAACATGGGCTTAATGAATGAAGTAAAAGGATGACTTCTGCTCATTATGTTTATCATCCCAAGCATTTTTGGGATATTGTAAATTAGAAATGATCTTTAAATAGTGAATCGGTTTTCTAAATGGAGGCTGGTCTGGTCAGTACAGCCAGAAGATCTCAAAGTCTTCTATGAATTTCTACTCTTAGAAAACATATTGGTTTCAGTGGATTCTTATTCATAAAATTGTATGATTTTTCAGAAACAGTGATGGTGATGTCATGGTTCTAACAGATCTTTTTATTTGATATGACATTTATGGGATCAGTGTCTGTGTTGATTGAGACTTGATATTGGCAGAAGGAGAAGGTTTGTACCAAGGACAGCAACTTTGGAGCACTTCCTGATGTTTCTGAACCCTATCCAATCGTGCAATGGCAAAAGATACATGTACTCTGAAGTTGACAATAAGATTAGTAGATTCTGCATGCCAAATTTTAGGTGGCTCTCAGAGACTACATATGAGCTAAGTAAAATCAAAGTGGTATTTGCTACAGTTGATGTTGTGGGGGCTATGCAGTCTCTGGCAACACAGGGAGGCTGGGAAGGGAGGGGTTTGCTGTATGAAATTGTGTCAGCATAAATATTGACATGATAGAAGCAGAGCTAACAGTGTACCCCAGTTGCTAATGATTTGGAATGTTTGTTAAGAGGCAATGCCATTCAATAGTTTTACATTGATTTAATAATAGAGATAGAATCATCTCTCATGAATAGTAGGGGTTAATATAATAACTCAATTTATTATATTATTCCATAGCTATAACTATAGCAAGGAAATATCTGTCATTGTGCCAGGAATTGGCACCCATTCAGTTTTGTTCAAGCAGAAGTCCAAAGTCTGTAGCTAATGAGATTACAGCTGTTTGTAAAAATAAAAATCTAGATACATATTATAAAATAACACATGTTGTCACATGTTCAGGCTGTCCACTGCACTCATGAAGCTCTCTATAAATAATTATATTGTAAGCATTAATTTCCATGTGTGTGTGTGTGTATTCATGAACCTGTGGGTCTATGGACCTTATTTGCTGTAGCACAGATCACACAGCACATGTATGGAGATAAGTGGAAAGAGTTAGGAGTCACGTTTCTCCTTTCATCCTGTATCTTCTAAGGATCAAACCCAGGTTGTTAGTTTTGGCGCAAACACCTTTACCTGGAGAACAATTTCCCAGCCCACTTTTCATTTTGAATGAATATTTTCAACATTGGGGCCAAAGGTGAAAATGTCCCAAACCGTAGATGTCTGTTCAAATTATGTCCAGCACACTATGCATGGACAAGGGGTGGGATGGACTTAATCATATTACAAGGAACCATTTACATCAGAGCTCAAGTATTCAGAAATGATCTCCAACTTGACGAGGCTCAGAAAATTTCAGGGGGGCAGCCATAAAGCTCCCCACAAAGGGATGTAATAGTTCACCACTACTATTTCATTGATGCAGTTTTTCCTTCTCATAATTTGTATTCCATAATCTTTCTCACTTGAATGAAAGTAGAAAAAGTGTTTAAGGGATGCTTAGTTTTGCTTCAACTTAATTCTGTTCCTTCAGAATTGAAAAAAATGCCCCAATAAGATTTGCTCATATGTTTGAGATAAAAAATTAAGTCTTTTCTTCAAAAGCAATTTCCTTTCTGTACTGAAATTGTCAAATTAGAGTAATTACTTGAGGTAATTAATTATTCTGAATTATTTATAGTTTATTCTTTGTGCATATAAAATGACTCGTGTCTTACAAAGTTAGTGATAATATTACTTCTTTGTCTATATAAAAGAAAATAATACCATCAAGAAAACAATTACGATATTAAACTACATTTAATGGATTTTTAAATGTGCACTACTCTTTTTTTTTTTTGTTTTTTGTTTTTCGAGACAGGGTTTCTCTGTAGCTTTGGAGCCTGTGCTGGAACTAGCTCTTGTAGACCAGGCTGGTCTCGAACTCACAAAGATCTGCCTGCTTCTGCCTCCCGAGTGCTGGGATTAAAGGTGTGTGCCACCACCGCCAACAGGGTGCACCACTCTTTAGAAGCATGTAAGTCTTCATAAGCTTTTGCTTTCAAAGAGTCTACAGATAAAATTAGTCTATACTTGTTTTCTGAAAACATCTTTTTAGCACTGAAGTGCAAGACATTTACTACTGTATATTTAAATATATTGTGTAGACATCAACTCAGGTAATTTTTTTCAATATTCTACACTCTGCATATGTGAATTATCTTGTGTAAGTCTTACAAAAACATTTTGATCTGCGTTGACAGCATTCTCTTCTTTTCAAGCAACATTTTATCCTTGATTCTGTTGACTTTGTATGGGAAACAAAAGGGCTATGCAGAGAGAGTGCACTTCCTCCAGGATCACACAGACAGAATGGCTCCAGCTCATTGTTCTGCCTGTAAAACCTGCTGAGTTCCTTGTC
The DNA here is from genome assembly GCA_028555095.1 of Dicrostonyx torquatus. Classification (NCBI taxonomy): domain Eukaryota; kingdom Metazoa; phylum Chordata; class Mammalia; order Rodentia; family Cricetidae; genus Dicrostonyx; species Dicrostonyx torquatus. The sequence continues at coordinate 1,420,884 of JAQHUG010000099.1, forward strand.
CTTCTGAATGACTGCATCTCCTTCAAAAGTCATTGGCATTTTAATCAGAAATGGAAAATATATTTTTTTGATTTCTCAGATCTTTCCCTAATAGCTATAAAAATATCTTGGCCGAAAAATAGAAGTCTTCAGAGATTTGTACTCTGACTTTAATTGTGTTTCTTTCTCTAATTTTCTCTACTTGTTTTAGTTTAACAAGTCAATATTTAAAAATTATGCATGCATGTGTTAACTAATCATAGAATAGCCAGCAATTTATTAATAAATTTTTAAAAATCAAGAATTTATTACTGAAAATACTAGCTTTTAGCACCAAGTATGTACCTTTTGTACACACAACCAATAGAAAGAGAGAAAGGTAATTTATAACTCTAGGTTTCCCTTCCAGTATTTGCTATTGGAATTATTCCCCAGACAGCATTCATTTGATTAATAAAGTAAATTAAATATAATCCAACTGCTTTTCATTCTGAGCACATCTAATTAAAAGCTATTTTCATGTTACAAATTGTACATTTCACTTTAAGTCAACATTAACTCTTCAGTAAATGTCTCTATAGCAACAACTTCATCACAAACACTAAATGAAAAGAATGTGTGCACACTTCTTCATAGGAAACAACAACAACAACACAAAAACTATGATTGAGTCTTGTAGGTTCCAGAGACATCAAGACCAGGTGTAATAGTTTGAAAAGACTATCCAAAACAGATACAGTGAGTTTTTATCAAAAGATGAGAAGAAATATCTCTTGAGGTCTGTCAGTGAAAACAGTAGAAGTGATCTAAGGTATATAATCAAAATGACTAAAACTTATATAGGAAAACATAGTGAAAAAAGATTAATAATAAGTGGTCAGGGAAAATAAGGAAGATGAGACTGTAAGTGGTGGTTGAAGGGCAGAGCAAGCAACCCTGGGTACTCAGAGAGTGGTGTTTAAACTTGTGTGGAATAGAGAGAATGAAGTCTCACATTATGTGCTCTTTGGTTTCCTGCAAGAAATGCACATAAATGATGTAAATCCCGTCAGCAAGGAACTGTGAAATTGAAGTACATGGCTAGTGCATGAGCCTAGTGATTTATTAAGCCTATAGGAATGCTTGTTTTAAATTATATAATGTTGTAAGTCATGGGGGAGAGGTGTGGGTTGTGTTCCCAGTGCCTGGCTCCCAAGCCCCCTGCTGCTGGCCCGCTCAGCTGCTAGTTGCTTGGGCACCATTTTGTAACATGAGAGCTGGCTTGTTGGGGTTACTGTCCAGCCCAGTACCCCGCAGCTGACAAGCCCCAAAGATAATCACACAGAGAGTCTACATTAGGTTATACACTGATTGGCCCATTAGCTCAGTCTTCCTACCAGCTCCCATAACTTATATTAACCCATTGTCAGCCACATGGCCAGTACCTTTTCTCAGCTGGGTTACTACATGTTGCCTCCTTGGAGATCTGCACAGGAATGCCCAGGGAGCTTCCTGCTTCCCAGAAGTTCTCCTCGCCCTGCCTCTACTTCCTGTCTGGTTGACCTGCCTATGCCTCCTACCTGGCCAATCAGCATTTATTTAAAACATGATTGACAGAATACAGACAAGTCTCCTGCACCAATATAATCTTGTCTTTTGGTTGTGAGCCTAGATTTTAATGATTGAGGAATTTCTCCCGGCAAGTTCTGAGTATTAGGAGAATTGACCTCTCTTGAGAGGAGGTGTGTCCCCTTATTGGATGTCCAATGCAGAGTGGTTATCCTGAAGAAACACAGATTCATCAGGTTGTGTACATATACATATGTGTGTGTATATGTGTGTGTGTGTAACAAATAAAATCAAAGACTATAAACTTGAGAGTGGGGCCTATAGGAGGGATAACATGGAAGGCAGTTGGGAAGGGCTGGAGGGAATAAAAGGAGGAGAGGAAGTGATGTTATTCTGTCCTAATCAAAAACATTAAAATTTGCATAATCTTAATCATCAAGAGAAACCTTTCATTTAAGCAACTCATCATTTATAAATACATAAATAAATAAATTACAGAATATTTGCATATGACTATCTAGACTACTATTTGTTTGACAAATTAAAGAGAAGATGGATTTATGAACTTCTGAGCTGGTGGACTAGTGAACTAATGCATCCATTACCTCTCAATGGACCTGTGGCATAAGTCAGGGCAGGCATTTCCAACTGGTCTCAAGTTCAACCTCATCCTTCTGCTATGACTCATATTCTTTCATCACCCTCATAAGCCTCATACATGGAAAGTTTGAGCTTTTTAGAGAACTCTACAAAGGAATTAGAAAACATAAGAAACAACCCAGACAAGAAATATCATTATCATAACAATAAATAAAATTTAGAATATGTAAAGAATTATTTCACTGTAAAAATGCCTCACAGACTCAAGTTCTAAGGATATGGCACTGAGTCATATCTGTGCTCTAGGGGACTCTCCATGTGTATAATAAAATAGTAATATTAAGGAGCTTCTTCAGTTACCAGGAATATGTACATTGAACAAGAGCAATAAAACAGACTTTAAAATGCAACAGTGCTGTCATGGTATGATTTTAATATACATCTTTTTCAAATATTGAAAAAAATCGACTGAATGGTTCTGCATTTTTTCAAACACAGGATTGTTATCAGCAATTAATACATTCAAAATGAAACATTTCTTCAGTAACACATTTGCTTGGGTTCTTCATCATTTTATTATTTCTCTGAAACACTTTAAGAGTCTTACATTTATAATATGTATCTACATGCTTTCCTAGAGACTCAAAAAATTGCCTAAAATTCTCTAAGCCTAGTACCAGGCAGTAATAAGTTACAGTTTCTAATTGGGATAAACCTACTATACAGTAAGACGAAGTGTAATTTGGCAGGCTACAGAAAAATACTTAGTTCCTTTTGGATGCTTTTTTAGCTGATGGTCGCCCAGTTACCGCTTGGGTGTTTTTGAACATGAACTGCTGAAGGCGAATGGCCTCTTCAGTTCCTGAATCTGAACGAAGGTGACCAGAGTCATGGACACAATATAGTACCAGGCAAGTTACGGAATGTAAATATTTGTGCACTGAATAAGATCACAGAACACCTAGTGGCTTAGGGCTCATGACACTCAATGAGTCATGAATCCCTAAAATATGCAAAAGATAACAGCTCCACAAAACAGTCTGCTAATTGGGCAGGACACCAAGCTAGGTTCAAGAACTTAGGAGGCCTGCATATACCTTTCAGATACAGAGAGCCAGTGGACATTCTTAAGGTCCTTATTTAGAATTTTTATACCATGCACAGTGTGTCATGACTCAGGGTTGATTTCAAAAGGCAGAGAAATAGATGCTTAGGTCTCAGTTTTCTTTTGGATAAGCTCAAAGTACGTGTCTTCTCTATACTTGGCAATGTTAATGTCACATTCTCATTATGGCTGTCTGATCCAAATATTCTATTGAAATAGCTATACTTTTAAGCCCATTTTTGATGAAGGATGGTATAAGAGACAAAAAAGAAAAACCAGTATCACACATTTACAAAATTATAAAATTGAAATTTTTAATATGCTCATGGATTGTTTGTTATGTAGTAGTATCTCTAAAGATATAAATGAAATCATTGTTACATTTTTCAACTTCACCAAAAAACTGGTAAGAAATATAATATAGTTTTTAAAGATTTATTATGAAGTTTTAAATCTAATACAAAGAAATGACATATCTCTATATTTGTATACTATAGATATGTATAGTTGCAGAGAAATCCAAATATTATGATATCAAAGATTGAATTTACACATAAAAATTGAAAGAAAAGATGCATTTTTGGGGTTCGTGTTCTCAAATTAAGCCTAAATCTTTGGGTTCCTGTGCTCAAATTAAAGATGACTAGCTGAATCAAAGACACACCTCGTTGATAACTTTTGATATGTTATGTCCAGAGTTTAGTCTAGAACTTTTCTAAGTTCATCAAAGCATACTCATTGCTATCCCTGAGTGATGTTATAATACAACCTAGTAAGCATTATTTTTTCACAAATGTATATACATTTGTGATATACATCTCATTTGAGATATACATCTCATTAAATATTAGATACATATGCAACTTTGCAGCAGAAAATACTGAGCTCCAAGAAAAGCTAGAAAACAACAAAAAAGGAGAAATTATTTTTAAAATATGAATTTTGTGCTTTTTCTTTGTTAAGTTTTTTTTTTTGCTTGTTTGTTATTTCCTATTCTGGTTTAATTGTGTTTATCTTATAGTAATAAATAATGTCACCACCACCACCACCATCATCATTATAGGTGCCTGTTTCTATAGTAATGAGAAAGAAAGGAAGAAAGGTATGAATTTGGGTGGATGGGGAAATGGGAAGAATCTGGAAAAACATGGGGAGGGGAACTCAGAATATAGTGTATGAAAATAATCTATTTTCAAAAAACCTCAAAATATAGTTAGACATTATTTTTAATATTTTGATTTGATGGTCATAGGCCCTTCCCCAGGGCATCACCTAATCTGATTCTGTTGTAATCTAGAGTTTAGAAGGAAGAAATGAGATAATTATATTATAATTTTAAAAATAAAAGAAAAAAATGGGAAAAAATCAGAAGGAAAAAAGTGTACGTAGTAATCCCCTGACAACAGTAGTAGAGATGGCTTCTGTTATACATAAATTAAGGGTATTTGCAAATTACAGAATATTGATGTTCTCCCTAAATAAATATTTTTGCTTTTTTAGAAAGTTATTATTTTCCCAAAAGATTTTTGTTATAATATCCAAAGAACACAATGATGCAACCAAGGCTTCTGTATTCCTTTTCTTTGTTCATTAGTGCCTTCTGCATGGTATGCATCCACTTTCATGTCATGGCTCTAATGCAGATGTTAGAGGACAGCTTGCATGCATGGACTCTCTCCTTCAGAAGAGGAATGTAACAAGTAACATGTTCACGTAACATGGCAGATCTAAGTTTTTACCTCAGGAAGCAGGTAGTCTTCCTAGTCACGTTTGCCTGGTTAACGGAAGAGTGTTTAATTCACTTCTTCCAAGGTAAGGCAGAAAGATGGAAAAGGCATGGGAAACATCTTCCTTGCACACTGAACAGTCTCAGGATTGAATCCAAGTCCTTGGTGTGTATTATCCTTCACCGTGATGACAGAGCTGTATAAAATGTACACACTTCTTTAGAAATGATTGTAGCTCTAGATGTAGCACAAGTAATGACAGACTCGGGGAACATGCTTTTGTTGAGGAAAAGATGAGAGAAGAAGAGAGAGAGAGAGAGTTATACAAGTGAAAGGAGACTGATCGTTCATTTCCCAGCTGCTCAGACCCAAATAATCACACAAAAACTATATTAATTACAACATTGCTTGGCCAATGGTTTAGGCATATTCCTAACTAGCTCTTACATCTTAAATTAACCCATTTCTATTAATCTGTGTATCTTCATGAGGCTGTGGTTTACCAGAAAGGTTCCGGGTGTCCTTTCCTTTGGCAGCTACATGGATCTGCCTTGACTCTGCCTACTCTCTCTGTATCTCTTCGACACCGGCTATATTTTTGCCCTGCCACAGGCCAAAGCAACTTTATTAACCAATGGTTATGGTCATAAAACATATTCATAGCATACAGAGGGGAATCCCATATCAGACGTGTGAGAATCAAAGCCAAAAAGCCAAACAACTATCTAAACCATTAATAAATAAAGTAATAGACACGTGTCCTAGAAGTGGCAAACAGATTTGAAATCCTGGTCTGTAAATCCAATCCCATCCCAGTGTTACTATTTATAGCCACAGTTGAAAGTGACTCACTTTTTAGCCTAGGAACACAGCAGCCCAGGGCTTAAACCCCAGGCCTGCTGGGGTGCCTACCCTTAGCTAGGGCTGATTTCATTTCTTTGTGCACGGTAGTGAGATACTCTGTGAAAATAAACTTGGTATCTATTCACCCCCCTCCAAATCCATTTTAAATGAAAATAACGCATCTTGAGTTGCGTGATCCCACACTCAGAGAAGATGATAGCAATTCCTATAAAGTAATGCACCTGCAGACATTGTAACTCAGGACAAATGGGATACATAGATCAGTCCTATCTGATAAGAAAATGTTTGAAGAAGCATTGGTGGTGGCTGGTTTGGGGCCAAACCTTGGTAAGAAGACATTATCTTAGAAACAGTTATTAATAATGTTAGTACTATTCTATCAGTAATATTTAAATTAAATGCAAGGCTGGGTGGTGATTTGTCTGTTTAACTTCTCAGAAGATTCTGAGCCCTTTGGAAAGATAGAAGTCCAAAGTGCTTAATGAACCATGCAAGTTCTCTCTAGGTCATGCTGTTTAACTTTATATGTGTGCTAAATTACTTCTCCTACCACAGCTCATGTTCTGTCAAAACAGGAGCAGTTGAGGTCTTACCTCATTTATCCAGTAACCCTGTACCACCACCTCCCCTCTCCCGTGGCCTGCCAACCTACAGACCCTTACCTACATTGCACTTCCGTTCACACCCACCTACAGCATTCCTGTCAGGCTATCGCCACTGCAATTGTGTTCCCTGTTGGATCAGTGCCTTCTTTGTGCATTTACCTTTCGTCCTCTCTTTTTGCCTGTATCTCATGGTAGACCCTAAATGAGATCCCTCTTGGGGATCTGGGATTAGCTTTTATTTCCCCAGTTAGCTAGTTCTCTGGGCTGTCTCATATGCTCTCATTTGCCTTTTCTTGTACCAGGACACAGGTCTCCCACAACCTGGAGGGGATGCACCCACTCTCTCTCTCCAGGCATCAGTACAAATTCCCCACAAGGAGAGAGTTGGAGAAAGACAACCCAGGCTTTGAGGCATTATTTTTAGCCAGGGCAAGGTTATAAAGAGATGTAAAGTTGCTAGCTTAGAAATAGGAGATTCCCTAAAAATAGTTTGGGAGAATTGGGGCAAGAAGACAATGCAATTGCACTGAACAAGGTATCCAGAGATGGAGCAGAAAGAGCTGTGGATTACTTACTATATACGGCAGCACACACTTACAGTCTAATTTGTGTTCCTTTCGTTCCCTGATTTATTATCCTGAAAACGAAGGTGTATTATGTGTATGGTGTAGAGATTTGAGGGTTAAAATAAATGACATTGAAAACTTGATTGGCAACATAATTTAGATGCTTAAAGACATTTGCCACCAAGTCTAGTAACCCTTGTTTGATCTTCAGAAGAACGACAGACGTGATGGACAGAGAGAATGGAGTCCTACAAGTTGTCTAAGCTGCACATGCTCAGTGTAACACGCACATAGACGAATACACAATGCTAAATAAACATAAATTTTTTGAAAAGGAAAAAAAAACATAGTATATATTAAATGGCCATATTATGTTGTCATATCTGATAGCTGATAAATGAATCTAAACATATGTCTTAGGTAGTCTATAGCCACCCGATTCTTACCCGTCCACATAGACCCAATATCAAATACAACTTTATTTAAAAAAAAACTGTTATATAACACATATGCAAATTTAGTTTTTCATTAATACCATTTTAGGACCTTAATTTGAAAATTAATACAGCTTGTATTCATCATAAATGCCTTTGACAAGTTTGTCTTAATTCACTATTTCTCACAGCGATAAAAACTTGCTACTAATTTCATACTTGTATTTTTTACTGTTTTGAACAGTACTGAAACCTGAGTTTTAAAAGTCCAGATGGTTTTCCTTTTATGGAAGTCTGGGTTTGAAGCAGCCCAAAGGCTTAAGACAAAATTTTAGCTTAGCATTAAACCTGCTTCAGAGAGTGTTAGGATGCTATGCACACAGAGCCTGCCTTGGAGCTCAATGTTTTTCATCACCATCACCTGTTTTTCTGACCTGAGCCTTAGGCTCAGCCTCTCTGACGGTGGAGGGAGCAGAGAAGTCAGTCTTGTGACACGCAACCCATCCGTAGAAGTGCCTGTATCTAGCCTCCCACGTCCTCACGGCTTGCTCATCTTGTGACAAAGTCAGTTTGTGTATGGCATCGCTTCTCTACACAAAGCACTAGCCTAGGCCTGAAGAACCGCCACAGCTTCCTCTCCCTCCTCCTCCATAAGTTGCACAGCAGCATGCGGTACAGAGTTTCAGCTATGAGCCCTGCTGTGTCTCCAGCAGCAGCACCACCACCATCGGAGCTTTCCTAGTACACATTGTTAGAGTTTTTACTACCTCCTTGCAAGCCACCCTCCTTTTGCAGTTTGGCTTCCTGATCTCTCTGATCTCCTCTTTCCTATTCTGAAAATTAGATATAACAATACTATCTAGCTCATAGGGTTGCTTTGAGGATCAAACACAATAACGTAAGTTCTTAGGAGTAGGCCCGGTACATGAAAAGCGTGATGAATGGAGCCTATGCATCATTTTAAAGATGGGCAAACTTAGACGCAAGGAGATGAAATAATTTTTCTGTTGTGTCCTGGAAAGTAGCACTGAACTCTGTTTTGTCTGATGTACAAATAAGCTTTCTCTTTGGACTCTTTTTTTTTTTTTTTGGTTTTTCAAGACAGGGTTCCTCTGTAGCTTTGGAGTCAGTCCTGGAACTAGCTCTTGTAGACCAGGCTGGTCTCGAACTCACAGAGATCTGCCTGCCTCTGCCTCCTGAGTGCTGGGAATAAAGGTGTGTGTCACCACCGCCCGGCTCTGGACTCTTTTAATTAAGTTCTAGAATTAGGAAGCCAGTCTGCCTGGGCACCATAGAGACCCATGCCCTGCCCTTTTTCAAAAGGGCTCAGTAACAAGTGTGCCTTTTGATGTTACTTTTTGATATCCCACAGCGGTAGTTTAGTCATGGTGTAAAGACCTGTCTTTAGACTGTGACGTCACGGTTATGGCTACAGCTTTCAGAGGTGGAGAGTCACAGTTAAACTATATATTTAAATAGCAAACAATGTCATTAAAAATTGTATATGTTTATTGTATAAGATATTTACAGTGTATTTACATTAGGTTAGACATTGCTCCCTGCTCAAATACTTTTGATTTCTTCATAGTGAAAGCATTCAAATTTTTTTCTGGTAGCATCTTGGAATAAATGAGACACCATCAATACCTGTCACCCCGCAACCATGCACCAACAGGTCCTGTCTGTGCATTCAGGAGCCACATTGACTATACTATTGACTCTGACTCTGAGTTTTTCTGTCTTGAATCACCCAAGCCTAGGTCACCATTTATCTAATTGAATTGTGTGCTTTTCACCTCCTGTCATCTCGATCCTCAGTTTACCCAGATGCTGTAACCGACAAGATTTTCCTCCCAGCCATGAAAATGCTTCTTCCCAAAGTGAGTGTTTGATTCCAGCATCTTCAAAAGAGATATGAACAATAAAAAAGGTGGAAATAATTGACAATGCAAGCAAATACGATACTGGTTTTCTTTGTCCAACAGGAAGCTCACAGACAACTCTGAGAAGATAACTTGGCATTGAATATGGAAAGGGCTCCCTTAACCTGTTTTTAGATAGAACAGGGATGGAAGGAAGACGAATATTTAAAGAAAAAGTTTCTTCTGGAGACGGCCATGGCCTTTGTAGAAAACTCCTCTGTGTTCTTTCTGTCTCCCCCGTGACAGAAAAAATCTAAAAATAGAAGCTCAAGCTTTTATTGACTGGACAGATGCCATATGTCCTGCTGAGGGAAGACTCATTTTGGTGATCTATTCCAAGGAGGAATGTCCACCCCCAGGAGGTGAAATATCTTGGGGTCTCCATCATCTGCCTGATCTCCAAAGTGCGTTGCTCTTCTCCATCTTCGCACAGCATCACGGCTGTTATCTAAAATACCGGGCACACAAACTCAAGCATGACTGTTTCAGGCAACAGAACGGTAATTCTTTCACTTGAAGACAAATTGCCTTGTTTTCCTGGATGAACAGAAGTGTTAGTAGGATTCACACCTTAAGATGGTGATGTTCACAATAGACTAGAGAACTGTTCTTCACCCACATGGAATTTTAAAGCACTATCATCTCGGTTGTGAGAAGGTGGGAGGGGATGTAGACTGGAACGTTTGAATCTTGGTCCCCAAAGTGTGAAGGGGACATGCACAGATACAAATTCACAATTTCCTCCCTTGTCTTCTAGTGCGTTAGCTGTGACGAGTTCAGATCTCTCTCCTGCCTTTCCCTGAGTATGTTAAATGTCTAATGCATGATCTGTGAGTCGCATTATTGCTTGTGAGAATATTTGAGCGGGCTCTGGGAAAACAACAAAAACTCTACTGTGATCCAATCAGTTTCATGGACTTACTTAGGCAAGGTCTCAGCCTGACCAAACATGGAACTAGAAAGCAACAGAAATTATTCTTGCATTGGAACAAAATACTTTCTTTTCATATTGTATAGGAAAAAATAACGGTAAGAGAACTTCTAGCTATGGTCAGAACTGTAAGAATCAAAGGGGAGAGCACTGGTTTCCAACTGTGACGAGGAGAGCTGGAGTACTTGTAGCATCGGTAAGAAATTACACACTCACCAAATCCTGCGAAGTACCATCTCATTCATTCCTCACGTTACAGGCTCACTCATGTACTGTAGTGACATTGTGTGCCATCCACTTAGCAAGATTTGGATGGTTCTGAGAAGAGCAAAGCAAAATGATCATCATAAATGAAAAAAAATAGTGTTGTATGACTGCACGAATACAATGCAGTCTACGTGTGTTGGCAGTTAGTGAGATATAGGGAGAATCAATTCATTCAGAGCGTAGGCCTGGTGTAAAGAAACACTGTACAAGCAAAATTGCAGAAAATGAAGGGTGAGCTTATGTGCAGGAGTCTATGCTATGTTATAATGAAGTCCTTTTGATGTGGACATCAGGGAGAATTGATGAATTACATAATTATGCTTATAAAATTTGAAGTATTAGGATAGAAGCATGTGTTTACTGAACTGCCTACATCTGTTGGTTCAGCACCCTAGAGTTTCTCTCTGTGGGATTCCTCATGGTGATCAATGTGAGCATCAGAAGGTGTCTTGATGAAAATGGGAAACTATTTTTATTTTGATCATTTAAGTGCTACATTGTGGTCCCATGTGTAACTCCAGCTAAGATAAAATACTTAGTGTCAAGTACAGCTACGTTTGCTTATACCACAGAATAGGAAGAAAAAAAGCCAGCTTAACTGCTCTTGCCTTCTATTTCCCTCATGGTTTTCTCATTGCATTTCATCCTTTCTATGTTTTTTTTTTCCTATAAAGATGTCATCTAGCTGGGCGATGGTGGCACACGCCTTTAATCCCAGCACTTGGGAGGCAGAGGCAGGCGGATCTTTGTGAGTTCGAGACCAGCCTGGTCTACAAGAGCTAGTTGCAGGACAGGCTCCAAAGCCACAGAGAAACCATGTCTCGAAAAAGCAAAAAAAAAAAAATGTCATCTAATTCTGCAGTCTGGAATGGGGATGGGAAGTTTCTTTCATTACCCAGCCATATGTCTCATTTTCTCTGCAATTTCAGACTCATATCTAAGCCACTATTTAGCTGGTATCTCTCTAGGCCTTGCCTAACTACCATGAGGGTACATGAATTTTGTAACTTAACACAAATTTCTCCTTTAGTTGAAAAGTTGAACTATGTCAAACTCTAGTGTCTAAGTAGCCAATTACTTAGAAAGGAGATGGCATGGATTTAGTTCTCTCCAGGCACATGCTAGGTACCCAGGACTTCATTTGCTGCCCTACTAGCTCACTGCCACTCTTTCCTGTTTGGAATGTTCGGAGCGTGAATCTCAGGAGCAAAACTAGAGCGCACATTCCCATCCATGTTGGCTCAGGAAGCGTCAAGCAGCCCAGCCCTGAAGAATTAATTTGGAAATCCTTTGCTCCTTGATTGCATAGAGATTTATTTGGCCTAGGCAGATGGGAAATTAGGGTTTTTTTTTTTCCCTTAATATCAAATCCTACTGAAATAAATTGTGGCTGATTCCTGACAAGCTGCAAACAGCAACCTTACCATTTTATGCTTTCTGTGATATTTCTCAGCAGAGCCCCTAAGAGGCACTTCGCAGAGTCCTCCCTAAGCAATTAGCACGATTAGCGTCTTCAGTGAGCATATGGTCACAGTGGAGAGGAAATTAGCCCCATGCCACATTTCCGCTACTGTTTGTATACTTTTGGACACAGTTCATTAGAATGCCTTTCCTTCAAATCCATCTCCCTTAAAGAGGCTGTGCTACGTGTTATCCTAATCGTCAATTATTTAGCTTCCCCCAGTGACTACCTTTCCGAGGAAGACTGCCCTTCTGCTTAGTTCTCCTCCAATACGTCCAATTTGCAATGATCATGGGCTATGTATTCCTCCCCAGATGTATATCACTCCTATACTTGAAAAAGAAATCAAAATATGGTTTTATTATAATGTTCAAAGACACCTTAGCCAGAACCGTATTTGTTGTTGTTTTGGTTGTTGTTTCTCATGAAGGTCACAAAACATCTGAACGGCAGTCTCTTAGGTTGTCACTCTGTTTCCACACCTCATTCCTTTGCATTGAACTTCCTTTAGCAGATGCTGTTGGACTCACTAGGGACAGCCGTGAGATCTACGGAATGAGTATTAAAGGTCTATTCAGTGTACGTAGTCAGTCATCAGTAACATAGATGGGATTTTATCCAGTGCCGGTATTCCTACTCCAAACACTCCTTCTGTGAACCAAAGGTAAAGTGATCAAAACCAAATGCTTGATGCCGCCTGTATGACCCAGAGCAGAAAGTCAAGGGAAGTGGAGGAGATGGGAGGTTGGAAATTACCAAACTCTGCCATCTGAATAAAACTTCAAGACCATCAAAAACAGCTAAAGACTCCACGAGTTGGATCCAGTGCTTATCTGTGGATCTCCGCATCTGCCCAGTCATAGAGAGGGAGGAGCGATATTGTGAGCAGAGGGGCTATGACCATAATGGGGATACCCAGAGAAACAGCTAAATCGAGCTAGTGGGAATTCTCTGACCCCTGGATTGGCAGCTGGGGAACCAGCATAGGACAGAACTAGGCCCTCTGAAGGTGGGTGACAGTTGTGTGGCTTTGACAGTCTGTGGGGTCACTGACAGTGGATCCAGTATTTATCCCTAGAGCATGTACTGGCTATTTAAAGCCCATTCCCCATGAAGGGATACCTTGCACAGCCTAGATACAGTGGGGAGGGCCTTTGGACTGCCTCAGGTGATGTGGCACACTTTGTTGACTCCCCATGGGAGGCCTCACTGTCTTTGAGGGGTGAGTGGGAGTAGGGTGGGGTGGGAAGTGAGAGGACTGGAAGGAAAAAGGGTCTGGGATTGGGATGTAAAATAAGGTTGTTTTAAAAGTAAATAAAAAGCCAGGCGGTGGTGGCACACGCCTTTAATCCCAGCACTCGGGAGGCAGAGGCAGGCGGATCTTTGTGAGTTCCAGACCAGCCTGGTCTACAAGAGCTAGTTCCAGTGTAGGCTCCAAAGCCACAGAGAAACCCTGTCTTGAAAAACAAAAAATAAATAAATAAAAATTTAAAAAAAATAGCAAAAGGAAGAGTGTGGGTTTTCATCAGTGGGGAAACAGTAAGGATCTGGGGTCAACTGAGGGAAGGAAAACAATAACCAGAATATTAAAATTTATTTTCAATAAAAAAATCACCTATGGATGCAACAAATGATACTTTCCAAACTTTTACAAGACACATGACATCTCCAATAAGAAGAAATTGAAAATAAAAATTAAGGGACATAATAAGCAATAAAATTTAGTAAATCAAAATATAATTCAATTGAGCTGTTTTCCATATGAAAGCATTAAATTATTGATGTATGAAAAGCTGATCAAAAATAAGTCCAAAACCACAAGCAGACACTACTATAAATGCCTTTGTGTGCCACGGTGTTGACTTCGTATATGTGGCAATGGTTTTCTCTCCACATAAATACTAACGCCCCACCAGTGCCCACGCCTTTCTTTATAAAGATTGACATAATTTTTATTTGTTGATGCTTGTCTTCCTTTTCTGCTTCTGGTATGTGTTATCTTCTCTCCCCACTTCCTTCCTCAAAACATATTTATAATTCATTGTCATTTATGAGGAAAATTTATTGAGATTCCCATTTCAATTCTTACATGAAGAAAGTTTATTTGGAGAAGTCATTGATTTTTTTTTTTGATTCTTTGATCAGGGCTATGCTGTGTACTGCTGTATTTTCTTATTGATCTTGAGTGCCTTACTACTAATGGGATATTGTTTCTTCACCAAGGTGGATGAAACAAATTGTTACTCACCCTTTCACTACCTGTTTGTGGTCTCCCATCAATATGGCATTGTGATGGATGCTGGGTTTACATGGATACCCATGTTGGTTGACATGCCCAGAAGTTCCAGCCCAAACCCACCACTTGCCCTGTACCACAGTCTAATTTGTATTCCATTGGCCCCTTGAGACTTGTTGAGGATAGGTGTAAAAACATGAGCCCACCTGCTACAATTCAACATTGGAGAAGCAGTCTCTAGACAGAGAAAATGTAGTTGGAAATGCAACTGAAGTCATTCTGTAAGAAATAAATGCAAGACTATTCCTGCACAATGGCAAAATGAAAGGTGATTATTGTTAGCATTGGAGCTGTCACAGAAGTGATTCAAATTCAATACTAACCAGCACTGAAGATTATAAAGACACCACTGTAGAGACCATTGCATTTCAAAGGGTGACATTTATTTAAGACAGTTTAAAGGGAGATCGATTTTAAGGTCTCATCTTAAGCTTTTAAGGCAGTATAGTACCAAAAAATAAAAAAAAAAAGTCAAGTTGATCGCATTGCAAACAGAAATCTGCCAAGCAGAAAAAAAATAAATGGACATTCTCTGTGGTACACTGTTGGCTAGCAATTGACATTCACCCTATCTCTCAATTTCCTATCATTAGTGTTCTCAGTGGCCACTTCATGTTACTGTTGCCATTGAAGAGTCATGGACAGCGTTTGAAGGCCTGAACAGGAGACACCAACTTTGTATTCCGATTCAGTTACTTGAAGTGTAAGAACTTGAGAAAATGTCTCAAAAATTTTGAAGCTCAGTTTTCTCAGAGGCTGCGTGGGAATATGCTAGGGGATGTGTGCGGGTTGCGTGCGCTTGTCCATCTCTCCTTAAGTGATGGGCGTGACGATGCAAAGGTGTTTTGCGAGTTTTCTCTGTTATTAACTGTGTCAGCGGCACCTAAAGAACCATCTGATTGATGAAGGACACTGAAAGCAGAACATCACTTGGAGAAGATATGTATGTATACACAGGAGAACTTCGAAAACTCACCTGTGAGACTAAGCACAGGATATCTTTTTTTTAATGTAATATTTTGAATGATAACATAACTTGGGGAGGGAATCATTGCAGGGTATCTTATGCAGTATAGTTTGTAATAATGTGGGCAAGCTACTTCGGCTGAGTTCCACACATAATTCCTTTAGGTTGCGTGTAAGTTTAGATAATGATCCCCCCAATTCTTTGTGCTCTCTCTGTTGACCATTGTTCAACAGCCCATTTATATTATATAAGCAAATCATCTGTGTTTAGTGAGTCCTTGAAAGAGTCTTAACTGTCAGGTTGGAATTACTTGAACTATGTAAGAAAACAAAGTGTGGATAAGTACTGTTTTGTCTGGCAAATGAAAGTTATCAGAAAGAGAGAACCATACATTAACACACCGATGATATAAAATCTCAGGAAACGTTGTGATGTGTGCCCTGGTACATCAGAGAAAGAGGCTGAGAATAGACTCTGTATCAGTACTGAATGGCAACCCTCTCTGTTGAAGAATAGCTGTATGATCCAGGGTGTGGGCTCAAACAGAAAAAGTACCTAGAGACATTATAGCACAGCTATGGTATGGGATGAATGGAATTAGAAGACTTACTGCTGTGCTTGTCTATGCTACAATGAAAAGAAATCAAAGGGTCTCTTTGTAATAAGGAGCCCACATGCAGCTGATTGCCATGGATAGTCTTGGGTTTTAAATGTATTTTTGGACTCTTACCTAGAAAATACAATTTTCTTTAAGAAAATTATTTATTTGGGTGATATATTATACAATGATTATTCGAAAATGATCTTACCAAATCCCCATAAGCCCTTATGCATAAATATGTTATGCACTGAGAATCTTAAATATAGTTGCATTAAATAACCTACAGAAGATACACAGATTTTTGACAGTCAGACGATGTGGGCTTGGTGCACAGGAACAGATAAAGGGAACTTGAAAACAGTCAGGTGCAACCTGGGAGATTTTGCTTTTAAATGTTGGAGATGTTTAGGGAAGCAGGAAGATTCAGTGTAGAAACTGAGGCTCAAGAAGGTTATACATAGGCACAACAGAGCCTTAATTTCTTAGGCAGACACCAAGTAAGAGTGTGGAAGAAAGAGAGGATGGAAATACAACAGGGGATGGGAGCCTCCATCCTGTGCCACTTGGAGCTAGTCTCTTGCTCTGTTCCATCTAGTCTCAGCGCCCTTGACAAGTCAAGGACTGGCATGGCAAAGTACAATAGTTTTTTTTTTTTTTTGAGCTCTACATTTTTCTCTGTTCCCCTCTCTAACTAACTCTCCCCTTCCCTTCAACCCTCCCCAAAGGTCCCCATGTTCCCAATTTACTCAGGAGATCTTGACTTTTTCTAATTCCCATGTAGATTATATCTATGTAAGTCTCTCTTAGGGTCCTCATTGTTATCTAGGTTCTCTGTGATTATGATTTCTGGGCTGGTTTTCTTTGATTTATGTTTAAAAACTACCTATGAGTGAGTACATGTGATAATTGTCTTTCTGTATCTGGGTTACCTCACTCAAATGATGTTTTCTAGCTCCTTCCATGTTACTGTAAAATTCAAGATATTATTTTTTTCTGCTGTGTAGTACTCCATTGTGTAAATGTACCACATTTTACTTATCCATTCTTCTGTCGAAAGACATTTAGGTTGTACAATAGTGTCTTCCAATTTCTACTTCATATGTTGAGCAAAGGCACCTTTCATTCCAGCTGTTACCTGGTCAATTGGAATTAGTGCACTGTCCTTAAGTTATCGCCTCCAAAATACTCAACTACTAGAGTTCTATAATGATAGCAACTTTCATTTAAAAGCATTTAATTGTTTTTAGAGCAAAGCGCTTAATTACCATAAAATATGCAAATAAAGAAAGAAATTGAATTACCATAATAGCTATAATCATCCTTACCATCATCATTAGATAGTTGGCTATCTTAGGTTGATAGAAAATCCTGACTGGCATTCCTCTATGTTGAAATATCTAGGAATGAGAAAAGAATCATTACTCCAAGCATACAGTCTTTCTGAATGAAAATTCTTCCAGGCACTGTAGTCTATGATAGTGAAGAGATCAGGGAAAGGTGTCATTAGGACTAGGGTGGTGTTTCCGACAGTGGAGTACTAGCATCAAGACTGTAGTTCAGATTTACTCCCACTGAAGATGGAGTGGTTTCATTCACTTAAGCACTGGGGCTGACGATGGGGATCCCTGGTACTCATTGACCAAGAAGCATAGTCAAGTCATTGATCTCCAGTTTCAAGAAGATACTATCTTAAAAAGTATAAGGTGAAGATTGGTTGTCGATGACACTCCATGCCAACTTCTAGTCTCCCTACGCCTTTACCCATGTGTTATGGCACCCACATGTACACATAAACATATGCTCCCACAAAAATATATAGAAAGAACACATAACACACACACACACACACACAATGCATCATTAGTTAAGTGGAATAGAGAAACCAAGACTTTCATTTTAGTTTCACTTTCCATCCTGTGGGTCTCTTATAAGCTTAAGCGTATTTGCTCCTTGAGTTCATTCCCTGGATCTTCTGAGCAAACCATTTGTTAGAAATAATTCATATAGTATATTTATCAATATTAACCCTCCTTTGTTACTATATAGTAACCATTTACAGTGCAGGTTAGGAAATAATGATCATTGGAAGCTCAGAGAAGCTTTGTTCTTACACACCATTTCTCTACATTTGTTCAGTAGGGAAGAAGACACATTTGACCCCTTAGCATTCAGCATAATCTGTCAAATAGCAGTCTTTATGTTGGACAAAAGAGTTACCAAGAAACCAGTGCTGAGACATTGCAGACAGAAATTTCCATCCCAGGTATAAAACACATCACCCATAAAAAAGTCATGGCAACTGCCAATGGATTCTGGTGTTTAGTAAAATCTATACAATTCTGAATATTTAGCATTGTTTAGTATACATATTCATCAATGTTTTCATATTATGAATTGATGGGACAAATAACGTATACACAATGGTGAAAAAGTTTAGTGATGTCAACTGCTTCTTCTGAAAATGGTGGTCAGACTGAGGACCTTTTGAAATGACTTTGACTATCATGCCCTTCGCAGTTTATATCAGAACCTTCTTCTATTAGACTCATGAAATCAAGATCCCTCCTCATCTTTATTTCTGTTGTTTTGAGGTAGGGTCTCCTTGTATGTCCCAGATTGGTTCTTTATTAACCAATGGCAATAAAACATATTCATAACATACAGAGTGGAATCCCACATCAGTTTCAGGAAATAATGATCATTGTATCTAAATATCAAGGAAGTAACAGATATTCTAGATATTCATAACGATAACCAAAATGTGTTAGTAGCATGATGCATCCACCTGAATTGTGAAAGATGATTGTTTATTTTCTTATTCATTTGGCTGAGCACTTTCATATCTTAAAATCTCATTTATGTGTTTAAACATTTAGTAAAAATACCTTACATAGTTGGCAATGTCTTAGATACAATTTAAGATGTGGTGATGGATTAAAGCGGAGTCTCAATGGGCCTTAGATTTAAGTGAGAGGTCATAAAGATATAAATAACAGCAAAAACCATGACAGAAACACATTGTTAAGAGCTGGTATAGGATCACAGCTATGCATCTATAGAAAAGAAGGGCATCAGTACTAGCTAGAGTGAGTTGGAGATTTTATTGAAGAGCTCACCTCAAATTTGGACCCAGGAAAACTGAGAATAATTTTTGAAGATGTGTGTCATAAAAAAGAAACCCTTGACATGAGAGTAATGGACTTCAAACATGCAGAAGCTGCAAGCTAAATTTGTATAAAATAACCATGGTTTAGACATGTAAGACTGAAACCATTACAGGGGATGGTGTCAGTTTATAAAATAGCAGACTTTGAAAGATTAGAAACCATCTTACATTTCTAATTGAATTCTTTGATTCTTAACCTCCCACGGGTTTATATTTTAAAAACAATAAAATTGTATTTATATAATTGCTAATTTGGGGTAAACATATCTCATCAAAATTGTCCCATCAATTTGTATAACTAGTGTGCGTTGATAGGAAATGAGCATGAGAATCTTTTAAAACTATTAATATCAAAAAGTTCCCCACAAAATTAGAAGGCAAAACATTAAGATCCACATAAGTAACAAATGCTTAAGTATTTAGGAAATGAAAAAATTCAATACATATGGACAATGAAGTTATCATTCTTGAGGTTAAACAACTATAAGATGCAATGTTTTTATATAAAAGTGTAGACAAATTTTAGTGATGACTTCTATCATTTATAATGTGGGGATCAGGGACCTATAGATGTTTAATAAAAGTTCAAATTACTCCTACATTGCTGGTGAAAGTGCAAACTTATACAGACACCATGGAAATCAGTATGATAGAAGCTCAGAAAACCGGGAATCAATCTACCTCAGGACCCAGAAGTACCACTCTTATGAATATACCCAAAGAATGCACACGCACACCACAGGGACATTTGCTGAACTGTGTTCATAGCAGCATTATTCATAATAGCCAGAACGTGGAAACTACCTAGATGCTGCTCAACTGAAGAATGGATAAAGAAATGTGGTACATCAGTGTCTGCTGAGTCACCCGGTCCACTGTACAGTCAGAGGCAAGGAAGCAGCATCTTCAACTTCCCAGAGAGCTTGCTGAATTGTTGTGTCCTGGCCCCTCCTCCACACCCAGGTCCTTCTGCCTGTCTTCTACATTGGAATACAGCTGACAAGGTTTAGGAGGTCTATGGAAGCTTGAGAATCCTTCTGCTGGAGGTGTTCAGCTCAGTGATAGAGCACTACTGAACCTGCATAAGGAAGCCAGGTTTCATCCCAGCACCTCACAAAGCAGAGAACAGAAGATGTTGCTAGCCCCCCTGGAACTAGAATTACAGACAGTTTTGAACTTCAGTGTGACTGCTGGGAATTTCAGGAGGCTTGACCCAGGGAATGGCTGCCTACAGGATGCTTGGTCAAATATGTGGTCATTGCATGTCCTGCCTAAACATTAATAGTTGCTTGATGCTTCAGAAGATGAGAACCTGTGGATTCATCCAAGGCTAATATGGTTTGATGGATCAAGACCCCATAAAAGGTTACTATAAACACCCCTCAAAAATTACTTTGCCCAATAAACATGGAAGAAGATTGGACAGAACTACACCCACATTCTAAATATTGTCTATAAATGTTCGTTTGCATTGGTATGGATCTTGGTTTGTTGATGCAAATTTAAGGATAATTTTGTTATACTGTGTATATGTATTTCTGATCTTTATGAATGTTTCTCAAGCTCATTTGAAAATGTAATATAATCATCTAAAATAGTCAAGCTTGTAGTCATGTTAGTTAATTTTCTAGATATATAGAAATGTATTTCAGATAGATGGGTATTCTTCAAATCTTTCAAAGACTACAGAATATGGAATTTAAAATGTTTTAAGAATTTAGGATTTGTCAGAATAATGAGACACATCTGCTGCTGGTAGCACCAATATACTTCAAGAGGATGATGGGTACCAAAGAGGCTCCTTTTGGAATTGGTTAGCCATTTGAGCAGGAAACTTCTCTTGCCTGGACTGCTTGATTAACTGTACATGCAGGACCCACAGAGAAATGACTGCTGAAGTTGCCTAAAGGTGGGATGATCCTTTAGGGTTCCTGCTTCATGAAAGAGTTGGCTAGACATTCTGCATGTAAAGAAGAAAGTGACTTACAAACTGCCAATATAGGTGGAACTGTCTTTGAAATTTCCTGCTTCATGGAAAAGTCTGCCACATTCTATGGGCCTGTAGACTGAAGATAGATGCCCCAACCGTATAGAACTTTGGGTGACTGTCCAGGCAGTGAGATGTCTCTGTCAATTCCAGTGTTTTGGAAGTTGTTTATAATGCCCTTGCTGTTTACTTAGGTATTATATCCTTTTGGAGTCTTTGATGGAGTTGAAGAATTTATAATTATAGTTATAGTTTTCCTTAGTTATAATAAAAATAAAGTAGATATAAGTATTGTAACTAAAAAGAAAAAGAAATGTGGTACATTTACACAATGGAGTACTACTCAGTGGTAAAAACAATGACATCTTGAAATTTGCATGCAAATAGATGGAATTAGAAAAAAAAATCTGAGTGAGGTAACCCAGACCCAGAAAGATAAACATGCTATGTACTTACTTATAAGTGTATATTAGAAGTTCACAAAATTGGAAAATGTAAAAGAAATTGACAGTTTTTTTAAATAAATACCATATACCGAAATTAAATCAAGACCAGGTAAACAATTTAAATAAACCTATAAGTCACAAGGAAATAGGAGCTGTCATTAAAAACCTCCCAACCAAAAAAAGCCCAGGACCAGATGGTTTTAAAGCAGAATTCTACCAGAACTTCCAAGAAGAGCTAATACCTATAGTCCTTAATGTGTTTCACGTAATAGAAATAGAAGGGGCATTATTGAAATGGAGTGGATAGCTTTCATGTGACCTGACAGAGCAGGGAAGTGTAGTATGGGTATTTACAATAGCATAGGAAACACACATTAGGGTGACTTGAGAATACTCTGAGTTTCATGGAAACCTAACAGGGATAAACAGTAGTGGGATATTGAAGAAAAACAGAAGGCAAGTCTCTGAACATGATTTCATGATTATGGAATCAAAGGATGACTCCATGGTTTGGAACCTGGAATAAAAGATTAACTCTACTCAGATGGAAAAGTGGGAATGTGGAGGAAAGGATGGGAACAAAACTGATTTCATTTTGGACATGGTAAATGTAATACATGTATTACATACATAGGACTACATATTAATGTGTTATTATCTAGTATAGGTTGGTAACAGTATTCTGTAGTGACATGTTAGCCCAAGAACTTTGGATTAGGTTCTTGGGGAGTGTGTGTGTGTGTGTGTGTGTGTGTGTGTGTGTGTGTGTGAGTGAGTGTCTATCTGTGTGAATGTATGTTTGCTCTAGTGGGGTGGTAGAATTTATAGGTGGAATTCATAAATTCACATTACAAACTTATTTAAAATTTTACAGTTTAATAGCTCTAAATGCACTCACCATTTTATGAAGCAATTATCTACTCTCTTGTTCTAACAAAATTTCATCATCACTGATGAAATGTGCCCGCAGTGAAGTGTTATTCATCTTCTCTTCTCTAGTCCTTGGAAACTATCGGTGTATTTTCTGTAAATTTGCTTATAATACTTAGGATGAATGGAATCATCAAACACATGGGGTTTTGTCTCTTGTATTTTGCTTAATTTTCCGAATTTCTTCAGAGGGTAGTCTGCTCTGTCCTTATCATGCTGTTTGCTGTTACGGCAAATACCTGAAACAAATACTTTAAAAGAACTAAGATTTATCTTGCCTGTCTATTTTACAGTTTTAAAT
The DNA here is from genome assembly GCA_028555095.1 of Dicrostonyx torquatus. Taxonomy (NCBI): domain Eukaryota; kingdom Metazoa; phylum Chordata; class Mammalia; order Rodentia; family Cricetidae; genus Dicrostonyx; species Dicrostonyx torquatus. The sequence continues at coordinate 1,443,588 of JAQHUG010000099.1, forward strand.
CCAGGTTCAAATGGCTTCTTTTTGTCTCACCTTGAGTAACAAGATCATGGCAGAAGGGTGTTGGTTTCTAGGGATGGGTAGAGGAAGGGGATGCCTGTGCTAGGCCATTGTTTGTTTTTCTATTATCCCAGCAGGCCAACAGGCGATTATAATGCCACTAACACTCACAGTTTCTCATGCACGACAGTTAAGTCTTTTAGGAAATACCCTCAAAGTTATGCCTAGAAGTGTGCATTACTGTGTGTCAATAGCCATAAAGTTGACAATGAATAGGCACCATTTTCCTTGGTAAAGGTTATAGTATTTCATTGTGAGGATTTCATTTCTTTTTGTTTCTCTATACATCCTTCACTGCTCTACATGTTCACTAATATATGTGTTGATTGTTTTCACCTTTAGGTTGCTATAAATACAAAAACTTTTGCTTTGGACAGGTGTTTATAGGAAACTGTGTCCAATTAGCCCCAGAAGATACCATTGACTTTAGCTTTGAGATCTAATTTTGTCCTTGCTATATTATCTGAGTATTGCTTGTTATATTGATTGTGCAGGTCAATAAAAAAGAAATTTCTTGATAGCTTTAGTAGAAAGCAATTCCAATATTAAAAGGATGGTTTTAATCAAAGTAGGAAATATTTTTACATAATCTATTTTCTGTGAAAACTTGTTTTTCATCATGATATTTTAATGTAACTCAAAAACAGATTTATGATAATTTAAATAAATCTATACCCTATTTTGAAGGGCAATTGTATAAAAGCCATTTCCAGGAAAGAAAGAATCATAAATATTTTTGAGTACTTGTCTTTGTGGGAAGGAAACTGTGACAGTTACATAAGTTTCCCTTCAAAACAACTTTAAGACCCTAATTTATCTGTGCTTCAGTGGTAATAAAATGAACAGCTCTGATATTTTGTGCTAATTGGTATTGTACTAATCAAAGACAATTTATCCTCTTCTGGAAAGTACATTGAATTGATAAAGGTACAGTTTCTGGCTGGTAGTAAGAGAGTTACACTAGCACAAAGAACATCAGAAGTGGGGCTGGAGAGATGGCTCAGAGGTTAAGAGCACTGCCTGCTCTTCCAAAGGTCTTGAGTTCAATTCCCAGCAACCACATGGTGGCTCACAACCATCTGTAAAGGGGTCTGGTGCCCTCTTCTGGCCTGCTGGCATACACACAAACAGAATATTGTATACATAATAAATAAATATTTGAAAAAAAAAGAACATCAGAAGAAATGTCATTCATACATAGCACAAATGAAACTCTGCTATGTTCTCATTGGCCAGTGATATAGAACACCAAAAAAATGAGGACCAGCTTGGAATGAAGATTGCACTGAACTTGGAACAAGGTAGTTTTTCATTTACTCTTTGTATTATTATGCTTATGTTGCTGCAATTTATGTATAAAATTAAATAATGTGGTTTCTCTTGACTGTTAAAACACCTGGGGAAGATAAGAAAGTTTTCTCTTTGTTCCTATTGGACAAATAATGAGAAGCCTCTCAGAAGTTCTTAACTAAAACTCAGAGGGTTCTAAAAAACACCTTCATTCCCATTGACATTCATTTTATTTTACCTTTCCATTAACAAGGATAGCCCCAGTGAAAAGTTGGTCTTAATTATGAAATTTCTACGTGAAAATGTCTGTTAAAGCACATATTGTATTATTACTAATGAAATAAGCAGGTATTTATTTAGAATATAGAGAGTGCTTAAGCTACATACAATATCTCAAAGCATTGAAAAGTGATACATATATTTTATTTGAATAAGTCATCGAATAAAATAGAAAGATGTAATTCACCTCCACATCTACCCTTTCCTTATCATATTGAATTCAGGCGAGAGATCACTACAAATTAGAGGAGGCACAAATATATTTCTTAAACACATTTGGACAAAAGAGACATATGCCACTTTGTCTTGAACCAGTTCATGGTGCCCGTTTGATTAAAGGATATTCTGCATCGCTTTGAATTGCATGAAGGCTTCTTAGAAAAATAACTGTGTACGCCACAGAAATGAGTAAACATTTGATATTTCTGCCAAGGGTCTGCCCCTCTGACAAGCCAGAAATAGCTTTGTCATTGTCCAATGTATGAATTGGTGGCAACTGCTTTTTCATTCATGGGCTAAATCTGTATTGAAAATTCCCTTTTGGAATGGAGGCGAAGCACATGCAGAGAAGACACTAGTATGAAGAGATAAAGAGACTGTCATGCATGGGGAAAACAGTCTTCACTACTTAGTGAAACTTTTCTTTTTCTCCAGTACTGATTTCTTCATCCATAGCTCTTAGGCAGATCTGAAAGTTGTCTTTCACAAAAGTTCTGACAGTTCCACTATTCTATCCCCATTTCATGTGTATATATAGTTGTAAGGGTTAAGCAAGTACCAGAAGACATTTGAACCATGGTTTCACTTTAAAAAAAAAAGATACTTACATTTATTTCCTGAATTTTTATTTATCTATGTGGCTGCCAGTAACTTTTCTTGGTGATCGATCACAGTAGTCCAATGTATGGGTTTCTTGTTGTTTGCTTGTTTTTTTTTTGTTTTGTTTTTTTTTTTTAAATCAACAGTTCCCTCCAGAGTTGAAAATGCTTAAATTTCGCTTACAGTCAGTTCTATGGACCAGAGAATGTCAGTATTTTTCCCTCTAGACATCTTTTTAAATCTTTTATTTTTTGGCCTTCTCACTTGTAGAAGTCTACTTTGAAATTTAACAGGGGACGTCTTGAAATTTTCTTCAATAATGTGCTGTAAAATGATGCATTATGTACTGATTTTTTAAAGAAGAGTTAATGGATCCTTGTTGGCTAAAGCCCTTTAAATCATTATTTTTTTTACACAGGAGCTAACAACCACCTCTAACTCCAGTTTCAGTGTATCGAACAATCTCTTCTAGTCTCTTTCTGCACCAGGCATGGACATGGGTCATAGACATGCAAACAGGCAGGGGGAAAAAAGCCTTCACATAAAATAAAAATTTAAAAGAATTGTAGTAAAATGAAAATTAAAAAAATACATGCATGGTTTTCTCTCTTGAAGGCCCAGAAACCCACTTCTCCATTAATTTCCCCTTCTCTAGGCTTTCTTTATTTCCCTATAGCCCTATTTGAATTCTTTCATTTGTATTTGAGCCCTGACCACTTTTTTTTCTAAGAAGAATAATAAAACCTGAAATAACAAAGATCGATTGTTAAATATTTGTCATAATGTAATGTCTCCTTGTTCATCTGAGCCAGGACTGAGGACGCTGCCTCATGCAGTCCGTCAGCGGAGAGAGCAACTGCAGGTATAATTTCCTGCTGGAGGTCTAACATCTAAGGATTGAAGCTTGACAGGTCATCAATATGAGGTCTGCAGACATTGGGAGATACGACGGAGGGAAAGCATCTTGTCAGTGTTTTGCACATCTCACTTTGATATATTTTATTTCCATTATCTTTCCAGCGAGAAATCATAGAGTGGACTTGACCTCATGTTGACGTAAGGAGACTAAGACTTACAGTCCCTTTGCTCTGGAACTTAAAGTCAGGGGCTTATCTGTCCTACCAGAAGGGCCGTGAATCTTAGAGCTCAGTTAGCAACTCGGTTCCAAATAGCAGTTTCACAATTAAGTTCATTATAAGCTTTACTGGCTATTTCATCTCATTTAATCTTTGCAACAAGCTTTGCTGTAGGAATGAAAAGAAAGTTATCTTTTTGCTTAATCAAAAGAAGCTTAGAAATATTAGCTTATTAACTGTGGTATATTCTATGTGGTAACAGAGAAAATATTGGGGTGAGAACCTTTACTAATATTTAATAGATGTGTGTTATTTCTTTAGGTAGTCCATAGAGAATGGTAGGATCCAGTCTTTAAACTCGGGCAAAAATGACTTCCTGAGTCATTATGCAACTTCATCTTGTCTCCACTCATCAATACTGAATGTCTACAGTGTGCCAGGGATTGTGTCAGAGTCAATGCCAAAGATATTAAGTAGTAGTTATAACTTCTGAAAATATATGTCCAGATCTATAACTGAAGGATGTACAACTCTATTGGAAAAGGTCAGTCTGACCAAGGATAAACAACACTGTTCTCAGAAAGCTCATAAAATTCCGGAGGTCATCTCATCTATCACAGGAGCTAACTCTTTCTAGTCTGGAGTTGAATACACTGGAATTTGTTGTAAGGAGGCTGCTTGTTAGTTCCTGGCTGCTCAACCCCAAAATAAGCACAAAGAAACTATATTATTTAAACCATTGCTTGGCTTTTTAGCTCTAACTCCTTATTGGTGAGCTTTTACATCTTAATTTAACTCATTTACATTAATCTGTGTATCACCACATGGCAGTGGTTTACTGGCAAATTTCTGGTGTCTATCTCCTGTGGGGCTATATGGTTTCTCTCTGACTCTTCCATCTTTCTCCCAGCATTCAGTTTAGTTAGTTTTTTTTTTCTGCTTACCTCTATTCCCTGCGCATGCCCAAGACAGTGTCTTTATTAACCAATGGTATTCACAGCATACAGAGGGGTATCCCACATCAGGAATTCGCTGAGGAGAATACTACACAGTTGAGATCATCTGTATATTTTAAAATATTTTTAAATATTTCATTATATTTGTCTCTAACATTGCATTTTTATCTCATAGAAACAAAAAGAAAAAAAGAAGACAAGACAGCAGAATAAGCAGTCAAAGGAAACCAGAAGGGGTGTGGGGTGACGTGAGGCTTAGGTGGTAGTAGATATGATTAAAGTATATATACTCCCCTAAGAGTTCTCGTATTTTTCTTGTCTGAAAGAGACAGACAAACAGAGAGAGAGAGAGAGAGAGAGAGAGAGAGACAGAGAGACAGAGAGACAGAGAGACAGAGTCAGACAGATATATAGAGATAAGAGACACAAAGCATGAGGAAGGGACATTTTATTCTTTTGGAGTTATCTTTTTCTATTCTTATAGAAACCACAAATTGATTTAAAAAAGAATTAACTCTAGGTATACAGTCTTACATCATAGCTTATATATAACTTCCTGTAAATGTTGTATCAGCTTCATTCTGACAGTTCACCAACACAATCATACTTTGATGTAAGAGAAAATGTAACTCGGGTATAATTTCCTTCAATAACATTACATATTAACAATTGTTCTTTCATCCTTCTAGAAGTTTATTATCTTCAGTCATTCATTCATCCATTCACATGTTCACTCATTTTCCAACCTGTCATTTTGTGTAAGATTCATGTCAGTTAATTACGAGGGACATAGAGACATAGGAAGTTTAGAGACCTAAGGGGAAACAGCCATCTTTGATCTTCCACGTTTGCAGTCTAGTTGCAGGCAGTAATAGGAAGGCCTAAAAGGGGAATGAAAACGAAAGCGAGAAGATGAAGACACCGAGGGCCAGAGAGTCAGTCTAGGTTTCCTGGAAGGGATACCTAATAAGAGAGCTGGGGCATTAATAGTGGATGGGTAACAGGGGCAGCTATTCCTGTGAATGTGTGGGGTGTGAAAGAGGCTGCCGCATGAGCTCATCTGAATGTTTCCGATGCTGCCTTTACTAGAAGTGGAAAAGACATGCATTTGGGAACATAGGTCATGGACCATGACATGAAGCCCTCGAAGAGACTGGGTTATATGTGAAGCTATTTCTTTTCCTGGTCTGACCTCTGTAGTGATGGGAGTACTTGGGAAGGTTTCCTGTAGTCTGACTCATCTAATGCATTGATTGAGAGTATCCACAGTTATTACAAAACAGCAATCTATTAGAGGCAAATGGCTTAATGGGGCTTTGCAGGCACTGATGACCAAGATTCACAAGTGTAGCATTTCCTAATAGAAAATCGGTCGTTGCCCTGGCACCAAGCCATTCCTTATAACACACTCTGTTGTTAAATTATGGTATTCTAAAACTTGTAATTTTTACTGGACCGTTGCTGAAAGATGCACTGCCATCTGTAAGTTCATTAATAGACGTACGTGTGATGACCAGACATTTGTCATAATCCAAATGGATTTCAATCCTGGTGGTTCTCACATAAACAAATGGTCACACAAAGGTAGGCTTAGCTTTCCTCTTATGCATTTAATGACTGAATTTTGGGGAAACCCACAAGTGGCTGCAGTTGTTATAGCATGAAAAATCTTAATTAAGGAAAGAGAACAAAAACAGTGTACAAATATCAGGGTCCCCTGGGGAACTACGGTTCTAAAATGAGTCAGAAATCCCATAGGATATGAATTGAATATGTTATCAAGGGAATATATGGAGACCAGCCATGTGTTCTCAGTTTATTGTGCCCTTCTACCCCAGTCTTAGCTCTAATGTATGCTATAGAAAGAAAAGGTAGTTTAAGTGGGTTCTAATCTGAGAGGCATATTGAAGGGGAAAAACCATATTTTTTTTCCTTCAAACAGAAGACTAAGGACAGTATTTGGAAAAGAACTGAAAAGGCAGGAAAGAAAATGATCCAACATTGTACGAGGTAGGCCTGAGGTAAAAAGGTATCACAAAGTAATACATTTGGGTGCTAATTTCTTGACTCCCAGTTCTGCAAGGCTAAGGCTAAGATCGAGTTTCCATGGAGCTGGTTCCTTGGAGAGGCTGAGAAGAGGAATCTGGCATTTCAGTTGAGGTCACCCATCATTCTCTTTCCTAGGCCAGTCCCCTCAGAATGATTGCACTCTTACATCATACCTGGGCATCCCCTACCTCTGCTTGTGTGTTTTAGCCCTGTATTCATCAGCTGTGTTTTCTGAGAATGTCCAGAATTCTTTGACTTACATCCATGTGTTACTTTTACAAGGTATTCTATGGTCACATCTCTCTCCAAGTGTAGACTTGGAGATTAGAGATTATCCCAATCAAGTCATTTTAATTTAATCACTGTGAAGAGTCCTTGTCTGCAAATGAAATCATTATTAAAATACAACTTGTATGCTTAGAGAATCTCATATGCTAACTTAATGTCGAGAGAGAACATTTACAGAGGTAATGTAGGGAGCCAGATAATGCAAAGTAGTTACAGCGTAGTTCCTAGTGATGTATGACAAAGTTCTAGTCTTAATTCTGGATCCTAAGGTCTACTAAGTGCTTCTTGCGAACTTGGGAAACTGCTAAGTCTTTTATAAGGCAAATAGCCACAACATCCCTCTTAGGCCATGTGAGTCTCAACTGCCAATGAAATGGAGAAAAGTAGAGGGGGGGGCAGTTCTCCAAGAATCAATGCTGTTATACTAATGGGAAGCAGAGTTAGGGTTAAGGTTAGCCTTAACCTTCTTAATCTTGATTTAGTTTGGATCTCACACTACTCCCTTTCACTCCACATTCCCTTTAAATTTGTACTACCTTCTCTCTCTACTGCTTATCACAGTCCATTTTAAAAGTAAGTACCAACCTTGTCCGTTTTTGTTTAATTGTCACACAAAGGGGCTTAGTATATTTTGGCATTAAAAAAGGGTGAAAAAGGAAAGAAGAAATTAAAGGCAAGTATGTTTGAAAACCAAACAGAAAGACTTTGATGAAAGAGACAAATGATTCATGTAAATTGAGTGGGCAAAATAAAAACAAATGCCACATAGGAATTCAGGTAACTGCAGTGGACAAAGGAAATCTAGAAATATGATTGGTACATATCCTATTTCGAGAATTTTCACATGCTTGGAATGAATGATAAACAAGATTCTCTCCTATGCCTTTAGTCTCACAGTGTTGAATTATACTTTCATGGGTTTGAGAAAGCATGGAATGAATTTTAATAAGTAATTACACAGTTCACCAGCTCACTAAGCCATCAGGTGAAACACAGTGGCCAAAAAGACTAATTTGTCTCACCACTTAAGAGACTTGATAATGGGTTCTATCAGGCCTGCTAATTCTGGAGACCACAGCAAAATCAATACTGTTATTTACCACCACTGTAAGCAGTAAGTACTCCTTGGCTGCAGACCCATCTTTTGATACTCTCTAATCATTTCTAACTTCATCTGGGATGAAGAGAGGCTTATATATTCCATAAGATAAATCAAGTGTCTGATCCTTCTATCATGACAAAACTGATGTGGCTTTCCCACAAATAATTGAAAAGTTCTACCTATTGCCAATCAAAATCTGCAAAAGAATAAAAACAGAAAACCTATACCTCATGTACCATGGGCAAGAAAAGATCGGTCTATCCCTCCCCCTGACTCTTCCATTCAGTTGGTCATAGGTTACTACTAGCCTATAACTTCCATTCTTTTATATGTCTTACACTGGACAGAAGCAGCTACAAATCTTCTGGGTACTAGGTTGAGCTGCAGAAAGTCTAGTGCTAATCTGACTAGAGCCCCATTGATGGACAGAAAGACCAGCCAGTCAAATTAAAGAACTGTAAGGTAAAACTGTCTTCCTATCCCACATTTCCATTTTTGGTTGTTTTGGGGGAGGATGGGTGAAAATATAATTGTTTATTTTGAGACTGTACTGATGCCTTTAGCAAAGTTCCTCTCATGGTTCCTGTGTCGTGTGGGTTGTTTTCCACTGGCCTTTATCTCTGAGACTAATGCCACCTCCACTGTAGATGGTGCTAATTATGTTACATTCCTAATAGGCACGTCAGAATAATTAGACAAACTATGAAATGACTTGCTCTCTCTTAACCTTCCATATGTACCCAGTCCCTGAGACACCTTACCTCCCAAGATAACCAGTCTGGGTCTCAGAATACGTAATTTAACAAAAGCGTAGGCCTGATCAGTGGTGATCTCTCCTCCCCTTCTTAACCTGTCAACCTTCACTCTGACTAACACCCAGATTAATAGTTATTTAAATGCTGGACAATTATGACAGGTGATTAATTAAACTCAAGGAGCAGTCACTTGCACTGTAATTAATCAGCCCATCACCAGACAGAAGGAGAAGGAAAGCAATCTGTATTTGTTTCAGAATGGGCGAGGCAGGCACTACTCAGGCAATAAGAAAAGGTCATTGCGGAGCCGAAAGCACCAGGAGCAGGTTTTGTGAGATTGATGAGGGAGAATTATTTTCTGTATACATTATAGTGGAGGAAAATCTGCTCAACACAGTGTTTAGAGAAACTTAATGCATAGAGAATGAATTTCTCCAGATGTGCAAAGGACTTAAATCTCATACCCTGGGCATGAAACTGTTATTTCTGAATTGCACTGTAGGAGAAGGTGGTTGACGGTTGTCCCCGTCAAGTCTGCAAAGACCATAATGATTTCAATTGTTGCATTGAAAATTACATAAATAATTCATTTATGCTTCGTGATCTGTGCCAAAACCCCACAAGTTACCTTCCATTTCCTGATAGTCCTTCTTCACTGCAGCCTGCCTCAATGTATCTCTTAATGGCGCTCAAATCTCCCCAGAGCCATTGTCACATCACTGTTAGAATTACATACCTTATCAACTCTCTGTCAACACTGAAATCACCTTTTTTCTTGACTAGTTGTTTTGTTCTTTATATAATTGTCTTGGGCTTCTATGATTCATTCCCCCCCCATAAAATTAAAATTAGATATTGGTAGCCTTCTGATTAAACCTATAAATGAGATTCTGATCTCCTGCACTTAGCCCTGTGATTATATTGCTCTGAGGTCAAACTACGTGGCTTGAGTTCTACATCATTTTTTTTTTTTTTTTTTTGTAGCTGCATGGTTTTGGCGTAAATCTCCACCTTTACTTGTTGGGACAACAGAAGTGTCATGTAACTCGAACTGGTTAATGCTTTAGAGGAAGTTAGTAGCCACGCGGTATGTCTTCGATAGGTTGTTATTCAAAGCCATGTGCCACGCCTGGTCTTTGTGATACACCACGCGCATGCCCGTCCTCACAGCTGTCTTCCTGGTGAAAACTCACCTACGCATTTTAATTCCTTTGGAATACTTGCATTTTGTATAACCCTGCTCTGGGAACTTGGTTACTTTTGTAATATGTTTGCCCCTGACTCCGCTGCCAGCCCTCTGGACCCGAAACAGGTTACCTCTTTCACCAGCTTACGTTCCACCATGAGGTTTTTCGCGGTTGCCTGAAACGTTAGATTCTGCGAAACAACACCGGTGTTAGAGATTCAGGTGTTCATGGGGGAGGTATATTTTCCCCAACGTTATTGCTCTATATAATAAAATATTCATGTGCAACAAACTTATAACTAATATGGATGAATTATTGAATGAATGAATAAATAAATGAGACTGGAAACATTTCTCCATCAAGTAAAGATGCTATGTGCAGGAATAATGGTAGCTCCCCCATCTGAAAATGAATGAGCCAGCTGCCACACTGGCTGATAGAGAAGCTTAAATGGGTATTGACTCTCTGGGGCATTGCTGTAATTGGGCCCCTGAGACAACAGTCTAGATTGGAATAATTAGAGACTTGAGACAAATTCTTTGCATCACACTGTCTATTAAAATTATCGTCATGCAGGGAAAGTGCTCAAAAAACTAAAACTAAATAAATGAGGCTTCCTTCTGGCAAATTGTCAGACAGTGCCGCTCATTACCAGATTGCCTCTTTAGGAGGCTCTTGGAAGAGTTATCTACAGCAGGGGGCAGGTGGGAGTGGGAGCTTAAGATTCCCATTTAGCCTCAGCTAAGTACAGAGGGCCTCTTCTGCTCAGATACGCCATCACGACAACCAAAAGGTTCAGCTTCTCTTCCTTTCTTTTATCACTTTTCCTGGTTGATAGTAACACCTGCGCGCAGAAAAAGCCCCTTTCGCCCTATTTTCCATATTAATCATAATTTATACGGCAAGCACTTGGGGTGTCAAAGGAACAAGCATAGGACTTCAGGTGAGCAATAAACAGCAGAGGCACATGGACTTTATACCAAAAAGGATGCTATTTTCACATGGTTCAATTTACCCCTCCCTGAGTGGAAGGGTTTAACTACATTAGAATGACTTTTTGCAAAGCACCTGAGGAGATACTTAAGCTTAATTGTACCATGTGCCCTGCTCTGGAGTACTTAATCAGATCCAAACTAGGACAAAGACCTTTTGGAATTGCTCTTTCCTGGAACTCTCTGCCTTAGAAGTCTGTTATCAAGTCAAGCTGTATATTGATAATGTATAAATACTAAAAATTAATTATGCAAGTGTGTCTTTCTTCTCAAGAGTGATGGTCACGGAGAAGGCATGTTATTAACTATCTTAATTACATTAAAATGTTATACTGTATCATTTCCTTTTTTATATGTGCATGTAGGATATGCACACAAGTGTGCTTGCAATGGTGCCTATGTGAAAGTCAGAGGACAATCTGTGAGATTTGTGGCTATCCTTTCACCATGTGAGGCTCAATGATGAAGCTTAGGTCCTTCATGTTTATCAACTGAGTTGAACAGTTGAGGCTACCAGCCAGACAGAGAGATGGAGAGAAAGAGGGAGTATAAAAAGGGAAGGAGAGGGAGAAGAGAAGAAAAAGGGGGAGGGAGATAGAAGAAGGAAAGAGTCAGTATCTGCTCTTTGTTTGTCCATAGGCCATACTTACACCTGGATGCTGAAAATTATTCTTTAAAACCAGCCTAAAAAAACACGCAAATCATGATAATTTCAACACAAAATTTTCATTCCTAAAAACTTAAGAATTATGGGAGATAAACATAAAACTGAGCATGGAAAGCTTGTCTCATGCCCACTCCACTTTCCAGTTACCCTCACTTAACCTTTGTCTTCCATGATAATCCTGTGACTCTCTTTGATCAAAGCTATGACTTTGATGATCAGCAAGAGGACCTTGATGCAGCTGAGCCTCCACCTGGCTCCTGTCTGTGAGGCATCTGAAAAATTGCATATGCAAATATCCTGGGAACATGGTCACCTTGTTTCTTGCAACACAGACAAGTGAACAGAACTTCATGATGTGGTGATTAGGATCATAAGCTACGTGTCTCTGCCCAGAGAAGGTACCCACAAATATGTGATCACCACATCCTATGTAATCAATCCCTAAGCAAGCATCATGGTAAGAGCTCTGAACAGGCGTCTTCCATCCTCTTGATAAGTTGGTTTTTCAAATACAGCAGCCTTTCTTACCTCAACACTTGATTCTTAGCAAAGTTTGTCTACCCTGAGGTGATCATGGATAGCATGGGCCTAGTAATAAAGGGCAGATCAATAAAATAAAACAAACCTAAGAGGAAAAAAAATAATTGAATTTAAAACTATGCTATTAAATTATCAGGATAATTACTGAATTTTAAAGACAATAAATAATTGGATTTTGAAGAATACCATTGACTATAAGTAAGAAGAAGTAAGTCTTTGAATGTTGAATGTTCTTTTTATATTCTAACGAGTTATTTGAATATTCATAAACTAAATACATAGGTGGATAAAAGAGATACATAAAGAAGAATCTTGACGTCTCTACAGTTTTATTCAGCATCATCAGACATTAGAGGTCATATATAAACAGCTATGACAAGCTGCATTTAAGGTTGTTCCCACACCACACCCAAGCTCTCCACCCTGTGTGATCCTGCACACCCTTCTCTAGGGTGACTCCTGGTAAGTCAAAATGAACCTTCTCTCAAAAGCCTCCTGAACCCATCAGATCTAGCTTGGTCTCATCTGCAGGGCATCAGCTTTCTCTGGCCACTCTTGCTAAGTCTAGGATTCTGCTAGAAATGCTCTTTGACCCACAGGCCCCTCCCCCACATTCAATGGCTCTATTCAGTCAGATCTGGAATGCATATCCTGCACTACAGACCTGCACCCGCTGTCCACCTGACTTCATTCCACCTATGCCATTTCCAACGTGAGTCAACTCTGTCCACTTATCCTCTCTTGGTCTGTCCATATCAGACACAAAACTAACTAAAGAAACTCACAATCCTAGAACCCATCACCAACAGCGTGAAAGAGCAAGCTAGTATCTTTTCTTCCCCCCAAAAAATCTACCAGTCTTGTTAAAATATTTGCCAATGAGAATTACTTAAATTAACATCAGGGCATGGGAGTTTTTCTTCATGAAGGAAATCAAAGAGTGTAAAGGAGACACAAAGAAATATCTCAGCAAAATTAAGGAGAAAAAAACTTTAGGAGGATAAGCCTTTGAGTTATGCTCAATAAAGCATAAACATGCGGCCGATGCAAATTATGAAGACAATACAGGACATGAAAATGGAGTTCAATAAAGTGATAGAAACTTTTAAGAAGAATCAGGTGAAATGAAGATGGGACTAAAAGATCCAAGTAAAAAACCTCAAAGAAAAGCTTTACAAATTTTAAGAATCAGGCAGAAGATAGAATTTCAGGGCTCAAAGATAGAGGATCTAGGCCAAATAAGCAAGGTATATAAAAAACTGAAACAAAAACACAAGAAAGAAACATGCAGTAAATATGAAACCCCAAACTAAACAACAATGAGGACCCTAAAAGAGACATACATAGATCTAATCTACATGGGAAGTAGGAAAAGACAAGATCTCCTGAGTAAGTTTGGAGCATGGGGACCTTGGAAGAGGGTTGAAGGGGAGGGGAGAGGCAGGGAGGGAAACAGAGAAAAATGTAGAGCTCAGTGAAATCAATAAAAATGATTAAAAAAGAATTTTGAACTATGGGCATAAATGAAGAAAAAAATTCCAAGTTAGTGACATAGATCAGATCGTCAACAAGATCATAGAATAAAACTTCCCCAAAGTAAGGAAAGACCCAGTGAACAAATGCAATAAACACAATAAATATTGAATATACAATGTCAGAAATGAATATTCCCATTGAGCAACATTCTTAAAACACTAAGTTGCACAGGAGTATTAAACTTCAAAAGAGAAACACAGGTTACTATAAAGGAAAATAGATAAGAATAGGAGATGATTTAACAATGGTTAAAATGGTTTGAAATCATGAGAGCCTATAATAATGCATTCCAAGCACTAAAAGACCATAACACCCAACTTAAACTAAAATACCCAGCAATACTATCTTCCATAGTTGAAGGAAAAAATAATTTATATCTGCTTTTACCTCTCCGTCCCTGTTGATTTTACTGGTCCAGCCCCCCACATCTATCCATATCTATTATATTTCACTTTCTAGGGAAAGCTATCTATTCCCTTACTCCTCTTTTCTATACCCAAACTCTGTGTTTCTGTGGATAGTAGCTTGCTTATCATTGACTTAACAACGAATATCCACACAATAAGAATACATGCCATATTTGCATTTGTGGGTGTGAAATATATCAATCTGGATGGCTTTTTTCTGGTTCCATGCATTTACCTGCAAATTTCATTTTTATAACTAAGTAATTTTGGATTGTGTAAACGTACCACATTTTCTGTGTCCATTCATCTGTTCAGGGACATCTAGATTTTTTTTAATTTTCTAGCAATTGTTAATAGAGCATAATTGAACATATTTGCACATGCATGACTAACTGTGGTAGGATGAAGGTGAAGTATCCTTTGGGCATATTCTTAAGAGTGCTGTATCTGGGTGCTGAGGTTGATTGATTGCCATAATCCGGAGGAACCTCCATACTAATTTCCGTAGCAACTGTACACGTTTTTTTTTTTTATTCCGAATAGCAATAGATGAATGTTTTCCTTGATCCACATCCTCACCAGAAGGAGCTGTCATTTGTTTTATTTATTTAAACCATTCCTATAAATTAATGCTGGAATCTCATAGTAGTTTTGATTTGCATTTCCTGATGACTAAGGATGCTGAACATTTCTCTGAGTGTTTCTCATCCATTTTTTTTTGAGTTTCCTCTTTTGTTAATTCTATTTATATCTATACCTACTTTTTAATTGATTTATTTGGGTCTTTTTGATATGCAGTGTTTTGCATTATTTATGTACTTTGTGTATTTCTTCCCTATTGAATGTGGTGTTGGTACATTTTTTCCCTTTCTATAGGATTCTACTTTGTCGAAATGATGATACTCTTTTCCTTACAAAAGATTTAATGTTATAAGATCCAATTTATTAACTGTTGATCTTCGGACCTTTATTAATGGTGTGTTTATTGAGAAAATATCTTCCTGATCCTGTTTCTTCCAGGTGATTCCTACTTTTGCTTTTATCAGGGTCAGTGTATCTAATGTTATTTTGAGACATTTGATTCATTTGGTGTTGAGTTTTGTACGGAGTGGTAAACATGGATCAATTTTGGTTCGTCTATATGTTGCCGTCCAGCTTGACCAACATCATTTGGTGAAGAAAATGTCTTATTTCCAGTGTGTACTCCTGGCTGCTTTATCAGAAACCAGGTCTCCATATTTATGTGTCTTAATGTCTGGATATTCAATTTGATTCCATTATTCTGTTATTTGAACAGGGTAAGCGCAAGAGGCCTCAAACCTACACTAAAATCTACAAGCGAGTAAGGAATAGCGAGAGCAGAACATATGAGCTTCCCCAGGAAGAGCACACTAATTGGTTACCCAATACCAGATTCTCCGTTCTGAAAACATACATACAAGCAATTTACACAGACCATGCAGGGGGTTTTCATGTATTTAGAAATATTTGTATAAGTATACATATGTCTGTATAAAAAATGAATCAAAATGAGCTTATAAATTTGAAAGAGAGCAAGTAGGTATACATAGGGTGCTTTGGAGAGAGGAAAGTAGATAGGCATATGATATTATATTATAATTGCAAAACTATTCGAAATAAAGTAACAATTCTGCGTATCTCAGCCGGCTCACAGCTTTCTCAATTTAAGTGAAGGGGGCACGTGGTGAATCTGAATAAGAAGTCAGACAAACGTGAACTGATGTAGACACCTGTGAGTCTACTCTAAGTTATCTGGTACCTATCAAGGCATCAGGAAAGACTGGAATGTAGGATGGTGAACTCATGGATTTAGCAGCTGATTGGGATGTGGGGGAGGGGGCCAGAAACTTGAGATGAGGAAATTCTGTCTGACGTTTGGCAGGTTTTCTTGATTCTTGCCTTTGAATCATTATGAGCAGGTGCAAAGCAAAGGTATCTAGCGTCATCTTAAATTTCGAGCCCCAGGTCTTCTGAGCTTCCATTCTTCCATACCCACAGTTGCTCTCCACTGTACAACCCTAGCCAGGATGCTGCAACCTGGCACAATCGTCTGCCAGCAGCTAAGATTTTGGATGCTAGAAGTCTAGGTGAGGGAGAAATAACTGGAGTTTGTAACCTTTCCTCAATATGTATCTTTTGATAATACTTGAGATGGTTAGGGAAATTTTCTGAGAGGAGGGTTCATAAATGTCTCTAAGTGCATAAAATAAAATGTATGAAACAATTTTTCTTTCTAATATATTTGTCCAAACGCATCTAGAAAATCATTAGCAGTACTTATCAGAATACTGTGGCAGATTTCCATACATCTTCTATAGATGTAATGTTATAAGAGAACGCCAGCATTGCCCACACTACCGACAAAGCCCAGGTCATGTGAAGGATGGCGTTGCTTGTACTATCTATATGCACAAGAGGTGGAGTGATGAAGTCTTCGGTGTGATGGCAAAAGTGATATCTTTTGTGTGCATGATTTTCTAACACTGTGGATCTTACCCAAAGACTTCTAAAACTCCAGAAGTCTCCAACAGTTGCCTTATAGTATTTTACATCAATTCTTCCTGGTACTTCTTACCACATGTGAGGAAGATTTATGTAATAGTCCTTTAACAGATGAAGACGTGGAATCTCAGATACAGGGTTATAATCATGGTGGTGTTTTAACAAAGTCTTCTCTTATCCTAATCTGCCTCTCACTGGTCCATAGAACCTGCCTTTACTTTCACAGTTATTCTCCACTTACATCAGTCCATACGATGTACATACTTCTGTCCCTAAGATCCTCAGGTTAGAAAGAAATGGACGCCTATGGTTTTGCTTCTAAGGCAGTCTGATGAGTTCTGTGAACAACATGATGTGAGAGAAACACTCGAGAGAAGAGGGCTCTCTGGAGAGATCACGTGAATCCACCAGGTGTGGGTTGTAGCTGCTGCATACTTGGCAGAGAAGCAGCACAGTGCATTTGAAGCCGAAGGCAGAGCCCAACCAGTAGCGCTCAGTAGCTCAGTAGTTTCCATCTTTAAACTAAAACTAAGTGAACACCAAATTTGATTGTTATAGATTCACATAATTGCGAGGCCCTGGGTCTGTTCTGAACATACAAGGAGAGCTGTCTGTGCTTTGCCTGTTAGTATAGAATTAAATTGGAGGTGTGAACTTGAATTTGAGCTAAATCTGAGGGCCTCAGTTATCTTGGTTAAAGAGTGATAGTAAAAATTTCTGTTTCGCTCTGATTATACATTACGATAAGCAACACTAACAGTTATATCTGAACGCATGTCCCTACAAAATCCGGATTATTTGGTATGGTAAAGTATCTCCAAAAATTAACCACATGCCGCTAGCTCTTGTTTTGTTTTATTTTGTTGTTACCATTTTATATTATAGCTCGTTATGACTGAATTTGGCGGCCTCAGCATTTATGAAGACATCTGGAGATAGTTGCTCTTACTTCAAGCAATTTCGAGCTTTCAGGGCTTACTGTTTTCTGAAAAACACTTACGTGATGGATACCACACATATGAGGATTTTCTCTCAATATATTTTCTATGTCATCTTAATTTGTTCTGTCTGTGAACTTGAGCATCTGGCATGTCCAACTTATGCTAAGGTGTAGACATCCCGTGAGTTTCAAACAACTTTGTTCGTTATACATAAAACATGCCCTTACCCAGATATGATTCTGTGTTTATATTGCGAGAGCACGAGTGTGTGTGTTTGTATTTGTGTGTGTGTGTGTGTGTGCGCGCGTGCGTGTGTGTGTGTGATAGCTGGGACACTACAACAAAATATTTGAGGCAGCTAACCTTTTTAAACACTAAAGTTTTACTTGTTTCACAAATTTGGAGACTGGAAATCCATATCTAACATAACATAACATAACATAGACAAGGACGTGGCTGTGCTCCCTGACAACAGGTGACTGTAGTGTTTGGTGCCTGGGAAGAGCCGGTACTTCTGCCACCAAGCCGAAGAAAGTGAATCCAATTAAACACATGGCTTTAGACCAATCTTATACCAAGGCCAGTGTCCTGTTCCACACAGTGTTGGAAGCTCCTGTGAATATTTTTGATGTCCCTCCCAATGCACTGCACATTTACTGTTAAATCTTGTTTGCATTCTGTTCTTTCTGACTGACATTTCAAGTTTGATCCTTGCAGATGTTAACATTGTGGCCCACGTACCAGAGATAACTTCATTCTGGTTGACTGCTGTCTGCTTACCTGAAAGCATTCTCCAAGTTCCATCTTGCTGTGGAACAGAAATCACCTTCCAGATCTTATCATAGCTACCTGAGAAACAAGCCAATCAACAGAAAACAAACCTTAAAGCGAACTGCTTGTGTAACTTCTCCCCATTCTAAGTCCATGGTTGGCTGTAAAAATAGGAAAAGCAATGATAACAGCAGGTAAAGTGATTTTCTAGCTTTACCCTTCTGCCCCTGCTCCACCTAATATTGGCTACCCACTTATTCTGCCATATTTATTGATAACTTTTTTCCACTTCAAAATGTTGATGTCTCGATTCCTCCAACACTCCAGACTAGTAATACTTCTCAAACGTGTTCTTCAATGAATTTATGTCATCTTTACTCCCCTCATGCTGGCCTCTCTCTTTCCACTGTTTCCATAAAATACTACTTTGGTGTCTGGATTTCTTCTGTACTTTTTTTTTTCTGCTTCAGGATCAAGACTACCTGCTAAACACCGGTTACAATAGAATGCTTCATCTATGAAGCTCACTGGCCTTGAAAGTCATTTGATTTAGGCATGACTTATTTATCTATTCAATTCTAGGTCTTTGCAATGCTGACTCACAGCAGATACTAAGTCTATGATTTAAAAAGAATAGATGACTGACCGAACTGGGTGTTAGTAGCTTTTGTGTGTGTTTCAGTAAGCAATGCACCATTGAAATGCCACCGGGGTGCAGAATAATTGATATTTTCAGACTAGTTGCTCCACAGTGAGTCACAGAGCCGTTCTGCTGTTTGCTAACTCACTCTTGGGAAAATAGGACAGCCGGTTCTTACTGGATGTGAGGGGGTGTTGATTTGTCATTTTGTTTTGTCTTTTATTTGCAAGCACACAGATTCTCTCCTATAACGTAAGCAGTGAGTTGAACCTTGTTAAATTGTGTCCTCAGAGCAATATCAAAGGGTCATCAATTATCACCACTAGGAAAATGTGTGTCTCTTTGATGCCTGCAGCAGGGAATCGATCTCCTTGTTCCTCAGCAGGGTTTTAGTTGCAGTTGACCGTGGCTTCTCCATGCTTTGTGAAGTCCTAGGGTTCTGTTGATTCACAATCCACACAAACATTCTTTAATGTCTCCAAAAAGGAATCAGAAAGTAAGGACATTCTGGACACATTTATCAGGGAGAGAAGGACACAGATTGAATGATCTGCATGATGCCTCCACCATACTGGAACTTCTCAAGAATCTTTTTCTTTGGTGATCGTTTTGTCCCTGGGTTTTGCCGAATTTTGCCTTTTCATTTTCAGATGTATTTGTACAAGGAAGTGTCTTCTCTGCTTTAAATCTGCTTATCTCCTCTGTTCTTATAATCTTTCCACATCTATATGCCATGGTATTAGATTATACATATGGGTAGAATTCTGTTCTCTTCTTTTTAAATAGTATAAAACAAATGCCCTCAAATGTGTACCTGCACTATTCACTTTGCAGTCTGCTAGTTGTAAGCAATGGTTTGACATTTTTCTTAAAGGGTTTAATGGTATTAATCCCATCTGCTACTTATATCTTGCTATAAACACATGGTATATATAGTTCACAACGTAGTAGTTGTGACAGAAAAAATATGATTATTGAGAGTAATTTTCTTCCTCTTGGTGTTACCATAATTTATCTATAAGAAATAAACACAGGGAAATGTGGAGGGTTTTTTTGTATAAGCTTTATCTATGGCACTCTAGTGTTTCCAAAACAGGATATATTTTTATAGCTATAGATTGAAATTATTTTGTGAACTAATTAGCATCATTGGTGAGAACAGAGATGGTGTACATGGAGGGGACTGTTATGACAAAACAATTATTAGTACATAGTAATTAATTGTATATCGAGTATGAAAACATGGGAGTTGTCAAGAATCAAATAATTAATCCCAAAAATATAGAAAGAAGCAGAACTATACAAATGGCTCAGATTATTTTTAAGAATATGTGAGCATATACATACAAATTTAGGTAAAACAAGATGCCACGAATTTGAAAGAGAGTAACAAAGAATATATGGAAGAGTTTGCAGGGAGAAAAGAGAAGGGAGAAATACTGCAAAGAAATCCCACTCATTCTAACTGTGTTTGTTATTTTATAAGGATTAAATTAAGCAATCATAAAACCAATTTATCTTCTCCGCATCCCTATGATGCAAAATTTCAGGCTAACCATTTATTGACCTGTGGATCAAAGGTGTTCAGATGTTTATGTGATGATACCAATTTCTTTAGAATCTATGTCTGAGATGTTACAAAAATTACCAGCTCTTTGGACTTTAAGAATTGCTTTATGGGTGGCAACACATCTGTTGGTGAGGAAAGAATGCATTTCAATAATCCAGACTCCAAGTTTAATTCCCTTCGCCTTAGTAACATTTAAATATTGCACATTAGGAAGTCTTTATATATCTCAAGTCATATTTGTTTATTATCTATCTGTCTGTGTGTTGGTCTGTCTATTTATTTATGCTGAGTCTTCCTCTGTAGTCCAGGCTGATCTCAGACTCACAGAAATCATTAGCCTCTGAAGTGTTGGGGTTACAGTTATGAGGCAGTAGGATAGAGCTTGAAGGAGTCACGCTTTCCCTATTTTTCTGTATACCACACCATTAGAACAAAATGTCCGGGATGGGCCTTAGCGGCCCTTCCTTAGTTGTCTTTATTAGGTTTTGTTTTCCAACTGGTTGCAACTCTCTTGGAAATAACAGGAAGCCAAACAGCTGGCACCTTTAGATTGATGTCAAATGGAGAAAATGAAATACACTCTCTCAGTGGCTCTTGTCATTTTAAAAGAATTTTGTCACCCAATAACAAAGCAATACCACCGTTGATAAAACAGTATTATTCTCCTTTCCTTTGTCCTTTCCTGGAGTCATATGCATCAGAGGGACACACACTTCTGCAAACGAGACTCAGTCTCTGATTGTATCTCCTGCCCATTATCTTGAAGTTTTTCTACAGATATGCTAAAATGAAAGGTCCTCTTAATACTTGGTCATAGTCTTTCCTGGCCAATACCTTGACCTCTGTGTCTTCCTCCTTAGTAAACACAATCTGTGGTTACTCAATACTCAAGTCAGAAACATTGCTGTTCTCTTCAACTTTTCCTTTATATTCATAACTTTTTATCGTTCACATGTTATTGGATGGTTCGTATCATCCATGTAACTGAAATTCATTCTCCTACATTAGTGAGAATGCCCAATACCCTAAATCAGCCTCGGCATCTCTTAATTAGAATACTGCAAGAGCTGCTGAGCTCCTCTCTTAAGACCATTACGTGCAAGTAGGGCTTTCCGTTATTCTTGTAGGCCCACAGCTAAAGCCAAAAGTCATTCCAAATTTCATAGTCAAGAATCACATGTAACTGAGTGCACTTATGAGTTCTGACATTTTGAAGGATGTGGAAACAAGAATTCTACTCCAAGACACTGGTATTTTTTTCTTTCTCGGCTGTTAAGAATTGAATTTTGAAATGAGATGGAGCACTGTGATGTTTTACAAAGCATGGAGATATCCACAAGAAGCTAGCTCTTCTCTAAATCTAAATAAGATGACCCAAGAAAACTCAATCGTAGGACTGCAGATGTTCGCGTTGATAGACGCCAGACTGATTACCTGCTCCATGTACGGCTTTACATATCTAACACGGGCACATGTGTGGACAGGATGAATGAGGAACATGGGAACGGGAGTGGTGCAGTAAGCAAACCAGTAAAAGGGACACAATGAATTTCAATTATTCGTTCACTCAGGAACAAATCGGGGTTATAATGATTATTTCTCGCATCGCTGTGACAAAGTATCTGATGAGCAAGTTTGGGAGGACTTCTTTATTTGGGCTCACGGCTTGAAGACATGGCAGGGTGTGGTGGGGGCAAAGCCTGGAAGAAGTTGTCATGACTGCATGAAGCTCTTTCCTTTCAATTCCGTGGACCAGGAAGCAGAGAGGGATGTTGACTGAAATGGAGGCCACACTATAGCCCTTAAGACCTGCCTTACTTCCTCCAGCTGTCTCCTGCCTCCTAAGTGAGGAGCATGCAGCTTTTAACCTTCTCTGAGCAACACTGGACAGAAAACATAGGCCAGACTTTCAGTATATCAACGATAAGGAAATCTGACAAACTGATTAGTGTCATCATAGAGAAGCAAGGCAGTACTCATGAAATAATTTGTAATATTCAGAGCCTCATGTGGACAGAATTCCAGCTTAATGTTTCTATAGCACGCATGAAGAAAATGTCCAGGAGAAGTGTTTGTCTAAAACTCTAGGACGATAATGAGAAATGGAGTCTTGTCTACAAAGGCATTTGTCCCTTTGACAAGGACATCAATTAAAATCAGTTAAGGCCCAAGCTTAAAGAAAGTCACCAAATTAACATATCTGTGTGACCAAAAGCTCTTTGTGGAAGCCTTTGATCTTTTGATTATGAACATAAAAAGAAAGCAGCATGTAACTGGTGTAATATTTATCATTGGATGAGAAATGAATGCATCAGTATGTAGTTCCATTGAAACACTTTCAATTCTCTTAGTTTTGCCTCTATTGTTTATAAGAAACTTTGGGCCTCGTTTTGTTCTTAGTGTGCTTCATTCTTTAAAATGGTTGATAGCACATGTAGGCTCTGCCAAGAGAAATATTTATATCTTGGGAGAAAGAATGGTGTAAATAGACATGGCCACGTTTTGTTCACGTTAAATGGAAATTCTCAGCTGAGCGCACCCCCTTCAAAAACTGGCAGGTAAGCTATTTATGGCAACTAAAATTGGAATCAAAACTATGGTAAAGTATTGTTTGTTTTTCCATATATCTCTTATCATTTGTACTTTTGCTAGTTTTCTTTTTTGTTGTTGTTGAAAATGCAGTCTTATCGCATACACCACATCCTGATCACAGTTCCCTTTCCCTCTACTCCACCAAAATCCCCCAACCTCCCCTCTCCCGCAGCTCCACTCCAGTTTTTCTCTTCAGCAAAGGGCAGGCCTCCAAGAGACAACAACCAACATGAAAAAACATGATACAATGACAATAAGACAACGCAAAAGCCCCTCAAATCAAGGATGGACAAGGAGGAAAAGAGTACCAAGTACAGGCAAAAGAGTTAGAGATAAGTGTACTTCCAATGTTAGGAAGTCCTAGAAATCTTCCAATCTGTTTGAAATATTTTTAAATATTTAAATTCTTTTCATTATTTCTTAAAATTGTTTTTATATATCGTATTTATCCATTCATTTCTCATCCCAGCCACAGCTTCCCTCCCTCCTCTCCTCCTGGTCTTTCTCCCCATTGCCTTCTCTGTCCCCACACCTCTGTCCTCTCCTCCTCAGTTTCTGTTTAGGAATGTGCATGCCTCTCATGGGCATCAACACAAGATGGAATATCAAGTTGTAGTCAGACTTAATACAGCCTCCCCATATATTAATGCTGGTCAAGGTGACCCAATATGAACAGTAGGGCCCCAACAGCCAGTCAAAGAGGCAGAGACAGCTCCTGTTCCCACTGTTAGAACTACTGGTAAAAGATCAAGTTACACAAATGCAACACAAATGCAGAGTGCCTAGGTCGGTCACATACAGGCTCCCTTTTACACGTGTCGGAATGGCTAAGATCTGAACCCCAAGTGACAGCTCATGCTGGAGAGGATGTGGAGCAAGGGAAACACTCCTCCGTTGCTGGTGGGATTAAAAACTTGTACAGCCACTTGGAAATCAATATGGGGTTTTCTCAGAAAACTGGGAATCAATCTACCTGAAGGTCCAGTGATAACACTCTTGGGCACATACCCAAAGGATGCTGAATCACACCACATGGGCACTTGCTCAAATATATTCATACCAGCTTGACTTGTAATAGCCAGAACCTAGAAACAACCTAGATGTCCCTCAACTGGGGAATAGATAAAGAAAATGTGGTACATTTACACAACGGAGGACTAACCAATTGTTAAAAACAATGGTATCCTGAAATTTGAAGGCAAATGGATGGAACTCGAAAAAAAAAAAAAAAACATCCTGAGTGAGGTAATCCAGACCAACACAGTATGTACTCACTTGTAAATTGATACTAGCTGCAAAATGAAGGATAAGGATGCTACAATCACCAGCCCCAGAGAGATTAGGTAACAGGAAGTGCACAAGAGGGGATGCCCAGATCTCCCTGGGAAGAGGTGATAGAAAAGATTTTCTGAGTGGAATGCCTAAAGTCCAGGATGGGAGCGTGAGTCATCAGGATAGGGAGGGTGGAGGGGAGGAGTATTGTTTTCAGACTCTTATATAAAAATCAGGATCAAACCGTTTTCACCCTTCATGGGTGTATGTAAGCCATGTGTTGAAATGCGAGTGTTTCCCTTTACTTTAAGCTTGCCAGAATTTCAGTTTCATTTAGGCAACTGAAACATCGCCTTGATAAATTAGATTTCACCCCAAAGATGCCTGTTTTAACTCCTGCAAAGAAATAGTAAAGTCTACTGAAACTGTAAAATCTACAGCCAATTTTTATATCAAGTTTAGGCACACGTTCTGTTTTAGATCCTACAAAAAACAGTGTTACCCTAATAATAAAATAGCCCAAGAATTTAACCTCAACTTAGCTGTTTGACTTCTCAAAAGTAAATGTAAACTCCACACTCAACATCAACACTTTTAAGGAATTCCTGAAATCAGTGATAATTTAATCTCATGGCCTTTTTGAAATTCAGTCTTGATCATTTCCATATTGTTATCCATTTTTAACACCTTTACACGTAAGTGTTCTTGGTGTACTAGATACGATGCTGAATTAAATATTAAAAAATTAAAGTTAAAAATTAATTTATATTGAGAATTTTGTATATTAAATATTAAAAATTAATATATAGAGATGATGTATATTTTCTCTTTTAGACTGATTTAATCTCATGTTCTAAACAATATCCTGTATACAGGTTTGATTTAATAATCTATATAATACAGTTTTGATGACTTGATTTAAAGTTAATATAGAACATTTTTCTCTTTTTTACTTCCAACACAATTAAAATGTCATGATAATATTTTTCTTCATTTTTTGCTTATTTTCTTTCTTTGTCAGGTTATTAGTTAATTCTGTAATATATACAATATTTTCATTATGTTTTCATTTGTGTGTGTGTTAGGTATGATGCCACCACAGATAAAAAATCAAGGTATACTTTAATTGACAACTGAATCAAGAAGTCCCATCAATGCCTTTAACAAATGGCAGGGGACTCTCTCTCTCTCACTCTGTCTCTCTCTCTCTCATAAACTACATTGATTATAAGTTGTATATCCAATTCTATTCTTATTATTTAGGATAATAAAAAGTAAAGAGTGTGAGGCTCAAATAACATTGATTTTAAATGTATTTCAGTAAAACAAAGTTGTGTGTAGGAAGATTGTTTCCACAATTTCTACAACAAGAATTGCTTTTGACTTGACTATAATTGTTCTCCTGTCTCCTTGAAATGGCGTGAGCTTCGTGCTTTGGAGGAAAAAGAAGAGACAGTAGCTATTTTTTCTTCCTGTTTTATGCTATAGAAAAACCTCTGTGTTTGCATGTACTTACAAAAAATGATATTTAGCTTATGTGCTATAAATGGAGTGTGGCCCGCAAGCGTCCCCAACCAGTATTCGTCATTTGTCTGGTGTGCGTGAATATGCAAGGCCTGGGCAGGCAAAGCACAGACTTCGAGTTTGGTGGCAGGGGATTCTCATAATTTAAAATGGGATGGAGATAAGCAAACCCATTTCTGCAGGACCTTTATAGCTTGCGAGTGAATTATTCCTGTCCATAAAACAGAGAACCTGCTGTGTGGTGTTTGTAAACAGCAATTCCGTTCGTAAAAACAACATAAACCTTTTATGTGCCTGATGCCCATTTCCTAACTGCTTTTCGCTGGATGTGTCTCACATACCGATGAACGCTAGGGCAGAAAATAGATGCGCTATGCAGATAGCGTCTCGCGCTCGTTGCTGTGATTAATCAAATAGGGCCATCTATCTAATAAGGTTACATCTAATGCAAATTCACGCTGCCGGTGCTGCAGCTATGGCCAGGGCTCTTGCTGGTACTGCTACTGCAAAGCATGCCTCAGCCCCTCGTTTAAGGCATGCCTCTGTGCTTCGTAGAATACATACAGTTAGCCTAGGGCCTCAAAAACACTTCCTTTCTGTCCATGGTTCCTGCAGGACTTTATCTCGAGAAGAGACACACTCTCCTCTGTTCTGGAGATTCGATGGCAGTTCTGTCCCATGTGGTGAAATTAAAGGGGGGGATAGAGGGTTATCTGAGCCTCATTTTTTTTTAAACCAACATTACTTTGCAATCACTGTGATGAGAACGACTGAGCCAGGGAGGTAGTTGCCTAACTGTGCACATCTGGCTTGTTCATCTGTTTTTTTGGAGATTAGTCTCCGTATGGGGCCTCCACACAAGGTTCTGTATCCAGTCTTGGTAGCTGAGATTCGCTTGCCTTTTAGGTGGTGTCCGGATGAACCATCCGCAATGCCATTTTGCAGAGGCCATCTCGTGAATGCACACACGCGTGAAAACAGCAGGGACTTTGGACTGCATCTTTGCCAGGTTCTAAAAGTGTAAATTTCGTTATCATTGTCAGCCCACCACTCCCAGAATTCATGAACACACCCAGTTTCTTATTGCTCTTCAGGCCTCTCCTGTACTTTTCTCTTTCAGCAATCAGGCAGCCTTGCCCGATCCTGAAAACTGAAATCAATTATACTTATTTCATGATACTTTTTACTTATCACCTTTAATTTCTTATTCTTCATTGCTCTATGTTTTGTTATCGATATCCTTTACACTTTTGGTCTTGTTGGTATAATAAACTATTTGAAATCGAGTCTTATGCACAAATCATGATTTTATACCACACGCCTTGAAAGATTTCCATACCATTTTTGGCTGCCAGTGTGAAGTTGTCAAGTCAGAGTTTAGTCAGTGTGGATATTTATCAAATTACTCAAGCTGCAAAAGAAAAATGGTAAGTTAATCTTTCTCAGATTCTTGATGCACTCAGGTATATATTTCTATATTCTAGGATTGCCTCCAAATTCTCCTTAAACAGTTGTGGAACAATCAAAATTCCCTCTCAAGCATCATATAAAAGTCTCTGTAGTCTTACAGGCCTATTTGCATGGAAAAGAAGAGCATCGAGTGTGTGAATCCATGAGTGTCACAGTTGTGCCCTTGGACTCACTGGAGTTGTGAAACTTTGCCGGTTCGCTCCTAGGAGCTAGGCGTGCTCTTCTCTTCTGTGTCTCTGTGTGGAAACTCCTAACAGATCCCAGTTGCCCCAGCTTTACTTCCCTGTGGTACTACGGACAAATTACACTCAAGAATCTTTATAAGAATCAAGAATCCCTTGTGTTCCACGTTCATGGTGTAGTAGAGATTCCCCCACCAACATGATGATAATCCTGTCCTTCTCAAACTGTCCTCTTCCACACTAATCCTGGCTAATACCTGGGACAAGAAGGATCATAGACTATTGTCTTACAAAGCAGATAGATACCAAAATACCGTCCACTATTCCTCTGACAAGACAACCAGTTAGAACAAAGCCACAAATCCAGAAGAAATAACTTTACTCCTCTAAGAATAAGACCGTTTAAGTCTCAAGAAAAATAAATTAACTTGCTGTGGAAAAAAACAAATTAATTAATCATTGAAAGATAATGGCTGTCATCTTAATTGCAGGGGTGATCAAGTATGGCAAACATGCCTTGTCATCCCCGGCTCAAAGCACTCAGCGTCATGCACAGCACTCCTATTGTACACAGCCTGTGCGGGAGCATGGAGCACCCCTGGTCCCACTGTGTCTGTGTGCATTGCACCAGATGTTCGTCATGCTGCTCACACTTGCCTAGTTTGAAGTTTTCCCTGAGAATCCATTTTAATTATTTACTTCCTACATTTTTCTAAGGCACTAAAATCCCCTTTGAGGGTACTGATGCCTCGACTGCATTAGCGACAGCCAGGCTAGTCATTATCCATGAGAGCCCGGGTCAGAGTGATGCACATCTTAAGACACGTTGAGCTTCAGTTTCATACAGAGCTGAGTTCTCCCTCAACTTCATTGCTTAGTGAAGTTTTAACATCATAAACCAAGATCCTCTCTAAAATCCATTTTCCTTTCTGTTGCGTATAATTATAGTTAATCCATAGAGTTTTAACAAAAATGACATAGCTTTATGTTGGCATACAAAAGAGTTTCAAAATAGCTCAGAATGGAATATAAGTTTTACATTTTTTTTTCATTTTTGAGAATTTTTACACATTCACAACAAATATAATCACAACTTACCTCTCTCTCCCCTTCTGCCTCATTCCCAATTTCATGTCTTCCTTTTTCTCCCCCTACATAGCCTACTAAATTTAATGAGTGCTTTCTATGTGTTAATAAGTGTGGGCCATCCACTGGAGTGAGGGGAACCTACCAGTAGCTACCACAACAAAGAGAGAGAGAGAGAGAGAGAGAGAGAGAGAGAGAGAGAGAGAGAGAGAGAGAGAGAGAGAGAGAGAGAGAGAGAGAGAGAGAGAGAGAGAGAGAGAGAGAGAGAGAGAGAGAGAGAGAGAGAGAGAGAGAAGAAAGACACAGAGACAGAGAGAGAATGACTCACCCTTTCCCAGCAATGATATACTATATCAACAGCTTCTCAGTAAGGGTGCTGCCTGACACTCATCTGGCTGATCCATGTCCCAGTTTTGTCTGGATTGAATCTGAGCAGGTTAAAAATGCTTCTGTGAGTTCATGGCTGCATTACCTATGTCATTTCTAGAACACAGCATTTCACAGTACCCTGAATCTTCCCGCCTTTACATCCCTTCTCTCTCTTTTCTGTTCCTATGTTCTCAAAGTCAAGCCTTACTCCAGCTGACAATGGCACCTGTCAGAAAGCTTTGACTCATAATTTTGCACACACACACACACACACACATACACACACATACACACACACACACACACACATCCTTAAAAGATGTCAGTTATCTCCCAGGGTTATTTTGCCAGCTATTTCTTTTCATCGACTGGAAATGAGTCAAGCAAAAGACAATCTAATGTAGCTCTACATGTGTCACAAACTGTGTTGAGAGGACATTCTGAAGATAACTGTGTGTATAGATCTTCACATGCTTCATTTATACATATATAGAAAATATACATACATATACATACATGCATACAAACACAGAGGAAAGAAATGTCCAGAGCATAAAAAGTGACATATAAATCTATAAGGTTATCGTTATATGAAATTAATTATTTAATTTTACTAACAACAGTATTAAGTATAGTACAATATACTAAGAACTAAACATATTAAGTGTAACTTCTTTCTGTATTTTTACAACACTTTTATCTCCATTCATCTGTCTATGATTTCTAGGTTGATGTCATTTCCTAGATATTATGAATGAGTGACTGGATGTGAGAACTTCTCTAGTGGGATGTAAAAATCAGTTGAGTGTATGCTCAAGAGTGGTAAAGTATGGCAGTTCAATTTCTATCTATCTGTCTGTTTGTCTGTCTGTCTGTCTGTCTCTCTGTCTGTATAACACTATCTGTCTGTCTGTCTATCTATCCGTCTGTCTGTCTGTCTGTATCTGTCTATCTGTCTATCTATCTATCTATCTATCTATCTATCTATCTAAAGAATTCTCTGGGATGATTATCAAAGTAGTTTCAGCAGCTAATACTCACATTGTGTGTAAACGTTCTCAATTCACACATCCATGCCAACATTTGTCAAATGTCTGATGGTAGCCATTCAGACTGGAATGAAATGGAATACTAATTTAATATACATTTCTCAGATGAGTAAGGATGTTATGCACATTTTGAAGTGTTTGCTAGGAATTTGAATTTCTTCTTTTTAGAACTTTTTCCTGTAAATGTTAACTTTCCATTTTTAATTAGGTTGTTAATCTCATATGTATATATATATATAATTATTTGTATATTATAAACAACAAACCCTTGTCAAATAAATAGTTAGCAAAAAGTTTTTCATATTCTGTGAACTGTATGTTGTTGAAGGAGGCTGCGTGTTTGTTTCCCAGCCTCCCAGAAACCCCTAATAATCACACAGAAACTATGTTAATTAAATCACTGCTTGGCGTATAACCCCTAGCTTCTTATTGGCTAACTCTTACATATTAATTTAAACCATTTCATTAATCTGTATATTGTCACATGGCTGTGGCTTACTGGCTAAAGTTCCAGCATCTGTCTTCAGCGGACTACATGGCTTCTCTCTGCCTCTGCCTCCTTTCTCCCGGCATTCATTTCAGTTTTTCCACCTATATCTGTTTCTCTATAATTCTACTATAGGCACAAAGCAGTTCACCAGTGATATTCACAGCATACAGAGGGGAATCCCACATCAGTCTGTTTATTCCAGTGTTCTAGGCTGTGAGGAAGTCTTTTAGTTTCGTAAGATATCATTTGATGATTGTTGGTCTTATTTCCAGCTCTACTAGTATCTTAATTAGTACGTTTTAACCTGAGCCTGTACATAAAAACATGCTTGTTAATTTTCTGTAGAAAATTCAGGGTGTTGGGTATTATGTTGATATCCTTGATCTAATGTTAGTTGAATGCTGCACACAATGAGTACTGACAGTCTATTTTAATTTTTTTTTTTTGCATGTTGAAATTCAATTGTCATTCTCATTGGGATCCATTTTTCAGGGATTAGTAATTTTTAAGGAGATGCATCTTAGAATTTTGCCCTGTTTCTCTTTTCTTGATATGGGAGATTATAGTATAGAAAGTTTAGGCCAAGAGGTTGGGGCCAAATGAGTCCATACTTCTCAGTATTTTGGAGTTAGAAGGGGGTGAAATCTGGGCCCAGTGTTTGGGAACTTGGAAGCTCCTTGCCCTGTTGGCACTTAGAGTTTTCCATGTCAAGGATTTACAGGGGAAAATATTTGGGTGAGAGATGGAGTTCTGGGAGGCTCTTCTTTCAGTACCAGAAACTGGGCAGTCAAGAAAATGCACAGAAGGGTTTTAATAATAACTGCATAAATGTTTTCATATTTATCTCAGAATATTTTGTTACCTAATCTTTTGTTTGTAAAATTAATGTACTAAGTTTCATATAAAGATAACTCATTTTATTTGGGCATCATCTTAGATGGTTTGAGCATTTTCCTGCATATGAGTACAAATGTATATAGAAAGAACATAGAGGTCTTCATACGTTGTTGAATACAGAAGGCCTGTCTGCTCAGTTTTATTATGTATTTAATGCTATATTAGAGTATTGTCTTTTGCTCTGTTTCTAATAATGAGAAGACAGTTTTCATGCTAATATTTGATGTAATTGTAATTCGTTTAACCTCAAAGGAATGGATAAAAAAACAACAACTCTCTGGCAGCTACCACTGCAGTTTAGAATTAGCACTGAATTCTAACCGATGTTAAGAGCCTAAAAGGCCTTACTGTGTGTTTCCAGGGAGTTTTTCATGAGAGACGACAAGAGAACTCCAAGGAGAACTGATACCCTACATAAGATAAACATATACAAGAACGTAGACAAATGATAAGAGTGGTCGAAATGAGAAAAATGTATGACCAGGTCAAGGGACGTTTGACCTGATGCCGGGAAGGGTGTGCTTTTAAAAGCAGGTTACTTAGCCTGTGATGGATCAAAACAGTTGAAATTTCTTAAGGATAGAGTTTTGGGTAGCTGGACAGAAAACAGTAACAGGTCCTTTGATATATGTGTTTGTAATTGCTAGTAAAATCTGTAAAGATATGAGTGAGACATCTCTCAAAATTAAATGTAATTTTAAACAAATCAAGAAAAGGCTTTGTTAAATGTCAGTCATAGCAGGTTTTGTAGGTATTTTATATTTCGTCATGCCACATCTATTCATGTCAAGATTTTATACATATTGTCTTAAAGCAAAAGTACACGTGGGAAATAATAAATTGCCGTTTTCCCATCAATACATGGAAAGTAGTAAAGGAAGTGAGGGCTATGTGCGTTCAATATCCTTCCTCATTCCCTTTCTATAAAACCACCACAAAGCAAAATATGTAAAATTCTGGCCCAGTATCCTTATTGTCTTAACCCCAGAATTATCTCTCGTTTCATGGGTGAGAATGGACACATAGTAAGGAGAAGGAAAGCAGTGAGAAATTATGAAGATCTATGGCTCTGGAGAGGTGGAATCTCATTGAGTGCCCTGCCCAGCAGCTGTAAATAAGCCTGGCGAAGGGCCTTGGCAGAGAAATATGGGCTCACGGTGATCAATCGCTGAGGAGAGCTAAAAGGCAGATACCGAGTCCGTTTCTCCATCTTAGTAATAATATTAGTTCTGGGAGTGTTCAGTTATGTGGTTGGTTCTCATTAATCAGTGCAGAAAACACTCCAGTGAGTCTATGTCATGGCTCAAAATAAGATTTCTTAGAACTTAACCAAAGGGGCAGAAAGGATACATTAATTGACTATCGTAATTCATTTTGTACTGAAATAAGGCATAAATCAATGATTATTAAATAATCTTTCTTTGAGTTTAATTTCAGACAAGTGCAGAGAGCCGAGAATGGAAAATTATGTAACAGAAAGTTTCGTGCTTTCTGCTTTCAAAGAACTGTATTTTTTAAGTGTCTCCCACAGGCTGCATTTTCCGTGGCTTTGCCAAGCTCCCCCAGTGTCCTTTTGCCATTAAAAGGCATCATTTCCTTTTTCATTGTAAACATTTTATTCATTTTGCATACAACCACAGGTTCCCTCTCTGAACCCTCCTACCTCTCCCCCATCTTCTGCTTCCCCCCCCACCCCTCCCTTTTCCCCCTCCTTGTTTTGTAGTCTTCTTCTGTATTTCTGTGTTTTCATTGGTTGAATAAAGAAAATGCCTTGGCTATTTGACAGGGCAGGACTTAGATAGGCAGGGAAAAGAGAACAGGACACCGGGAAGAAGACTAAGTCAGGGAGAGAGCTGGAAGCAAGAGAGAGCAAGTAGAGTGGCTGCCACTGCTTTTGAAAATGAAACCACGCCCCAGTGGGCTGGTATCTTAAAAGCCATTGGCTGAAGGAGGAGGAGTTCCTGTAGCAACTGCTCAGAAAGGGTAAGGCCTTTGATGGGGAGTCAACAAAGCCTGGTCCATTAATCTGAGGCAGAATTAAGCCCCTTCTCCTTAAGATCAAGGCTGAGCATGGCATCCCACCATAGGAAATGGGCTCTAAAATGCCAGCTCATGCACTAGGGATAGGTCCTGCTCCCACTGCCAGGGGCCACTCAAACAACCAAGCTACCCAGCTGTTGCCTACACACAGAGAGCCTAGTTTGGTGCCATTCAGGCTTCCTAGTTGTCAGTCTACAGTTTTTATGTTTCTACAAGTTTGGTTCAGCTGTCTCTTTATATTTCTCTGTCATGATCTTGATCCCTGTTCATATAATCCTTCCTCCCTCTCTTCAACTGGACTCCCAGAGCTCTGCCTGGTGCTTGGCTGTGGATCTCCACTTCTGCTTCTGTCAGTTACTGGATAAAGGCTCTATGATGACAGTTGTGGTATTCACCAATGTGATTACAGGGGAAGGCCAGTTCAGGCACCCTTTCCCACTATTGCTATGAGTCTTAGCTAGGGTCGTCCTTGTAGATCCTGGGAATTTCTCTACCACCAGATGTTTTCCTAACCCCATAACGGCCCCCTCTATCAAGACATCTTTTCCATTGCTCTCCTGCTCTGTCCCTCCCCCAAATCAACCATCTCAATCCCTCATGTTCTCCTCCCACCCCCAGGTCATCCCCTCTACTGCCTCCCTCCGGTTTACTCAGTAGATATAATCTATTACACCTCCCTGGGAAGAGTCATCATTTTATTTGAGAGATTCAGCAATTTTTAGTTTTTATCTGATATCATTCTTGTCTCTTACTCTATAGGGATCCCCTGTCCCACTTCTGACAGGCACCTGAAACTAAGGACTTCTTGCCTTGACTTCCATGGGTAGGACAGAGGTTAAACTGAAACCAAATCTTTCCTCCCCAAGTTTCTTTTGGTCATTGTGTTTTATCACAGCTATATAAATACTACGACTAATAAAGTTAGATGCTTCAGAAACACTTAAGGTTTTGGAGTTACCTAGAATTTCTAGCAGCGCTAGAACAGCTTCTGTGCTATGTGAAATATGAAAGGAATCAATTATACATAATCCAAACTTGTTATCTTTGATCATCTGTACACTTATTAAAAACCCAATCTCTAGTGTTGAGAAATGGAAATATGAGAAATTTTTTGTCTTTCTCCTCAAGGAAAATAATAAGTCTATAATTAACTATTAAATCAGGAAAGAAAAATTATCTAAGAAAGGGTTAGATGAAGAACCTTAAGGCAGGCACACAGGCTTCACAGTTATGGTCATGGAGGTGGTTTTCTAAGAAAGGAGACTGAAGAATAGTTGAATTAAGAAATGAGGCTTGGAAAAATTCTGTAGCACAGGGACATTTGGAAAATGACAAGTAGAGAGATAGAAATGTTCATTGGAAAAGTATTAAGGCTTTATTTCAGTTTGGAGCTCACAAACTGAATAATTTGGCCTGTAGAAAGTTGAACTACATGAAATTGTCATTTTTATGGTCAAATGGTGTAATTTGAGCAATGTATTATATGTTTGTGTGTGTTTATGTGTGTGTGTATGTGTGTGTGTGTGTATGTGTGTGTGTGTGTGTGTGTGTGTATCCTTCCTTTAAAGCTCAAAATGCTCTCCCGAGAGAGAGAGGAGAGGTAGAGAGAATGTGAACTTCAGCACGAGACCTTTATTTTTAGATCCCAATCTTATTATTTACCATGTTGAAAAATCACTAAAAATTCCAGAAGTTGGTTCGATTAATTAAAATCAGAAATCATAACAGCAAATATTATAAAAAAACAAGTGAGATAATCATAAATAACAGGTCAAAGGGGCACTGCTTTACTAAAATTATCTCCATTTCCAAGTTAATTGGTATTTTCCATAGAAACAGACTTATCAGAGTTTTAGAACAACAACTGCACTATTTTTTTGCCCCGTTCCTCTTATTCTCATCCCTGTAGCCCTGATGCATTCCTAACAGTAGGCTCTCACCACAGCTGTGTAGGGACTTAAAGTTTCAGGGCCCCTGGCTGTTGCGTATGTTTGAAGTATTTCCTTTGTATTTCATGTTCTTGCTAGAAAGTTAACAACTTCAACTTTCTACCTTATGTCCCCGGAAGCGTCTACTTGCAATTAGCTGTTCTGAAAGATGCATGGCTAAAGGTCGATTATTCTTCAGCATGGTCCTTATTGATGCCACTGTTTATAATACACCCATAAAATTTATTTTGGTGACAATTGCGGATATAACACTTAAAGGGGGATTGGAGCCATCTGAGAGTTTTCAGAATATTTTTCTGTCAATATTGCGAAATTACAGGCCACAAATGGGATTCAAGTTTGTGGAAGAGACAGGTGCCTACAGTCTTAATGCAAGACAGACCAGAAGGTTGAATTTAATTATGTATTATATTAATTTTCAATTATGAAGCTATTATGTATGCTCGCTGTGGCTATTAACACATGAAGCTTCTGTTCGGAAGACTCCCTATAACTTTCCTATTCTATTTTCTAAAAAATAAAAGACCAAAGATGTAATGTAGTCAAGTCTCTCAAACAGTTACAATGGCGTTGTCAAACAGTTAATACAATAACCACCAACTAGGACCTGTTCCCATACACTATCTTCATAGAAACACTATGAGTCAGAATAAAGCCAAGTTATGTATCTTAGCTGTATCTTGCAAAAGGAAATAATATGTATGCCTGCTTTCTCTTAGTACACAGTGAGTGGAGAATAGCACTTAGAAGTCTTTAATAGCAACACAACTAGCTCTATTAATAAAAGTTGATCCATCAATATTGCAATATCTGAACAATAAGGACAAGAACCCTTTTTCATAGTTATTACACAAATGGGAATTAGCATTTTGAGAGGCAGAAGGAAACTGTTCCAAGTGACTAGTAGGGTGCAAAGATGAAAGACTACATTATATTTTTAGGGAAAGCTATGGTCTGCACATTTTTAAGTGTTGAGTTATGTAATATTAGATAGACCATTTATCAGGGATATATATATATATATATATATATATATATATATATATATATATATATAGAGAGAGAGAGAGAGAGAGAGAGAGAGAGAGGGGGGGGGGGGAGGGGGAGGAGGAGGAGGAGAGAGAGAGAGAGAGGAAGCAGTGTGGTTTGTGGAAGCCTCACTAGTTTATTTTATTTGCACATAGTAGTAGGAGGTAGAAAGAAAGACACTTTTATATGCCAGAGTAAGAAAAGACTAGGTCACATTAGTTCAGGATCTGACTATAAAAAAACACCATGAAAGAATATGAAAATAAACTCCCTATTCATGACAAATCTCTTTAAAAATCTATAGAAAAAATTGTGTCAGTGATTTAGACATTTATCTACATGCAAAGTATTTCAAATATCTTGGGGATCAAATATGTATATCTGTTTTTATTGGGCATTAGATGTTGTAAAGTCTACAGACACAAGGAAAGTTTTATTTTCTTAAGCATATTCTTTTTCTCAGAGTTTACCAGAAGTGGTTTTTTTACATAAATCTATAAAGGAAATGCAAATCAAAACATCTCTGAGATATCATCTTATACCTGTCAGAATGGCTAAGATCAAAAACACTGATGGCTAATGCTGGAGAGGGTGTGGAATAAGAGAAGCAGTCCTCCATTGCTGATGGGACTATGAACTTGTACATCCTCTTTGAAAATCAGTATGGCAGTTTTCAGAAAATTGGGAATCAATCTACCTCAAGACTCAGCAATACCAACCTTGAGCATATACCCAAAGGATGCACACTCATANGAGAGAGAGAGAGGAAGCAGTGTGGTTTGTGGAAGCCTCACTAGTTTATTTTATTTGCACATAGTAGTAGGAGGTAGAAAGAAAGACACTTTTATATGCCAGAGTAAGAAAAGACTAGGTCACATTAGTTCAGGATCTGACTATAAAAAAACACCATGAAAGAATATGAAAATAAACTCCCTATTCATGACAAATCTCTTTAAAAATCTATAGAAAAAATTGTGTCAGTGATTTAGACATTTATCTACATGCAAAGTATTTCAAATATCTTGGGGATCAAATATGTATATCTGTTTTTATTGGGCATTAGATGTTGTAAAGTCTACAGACACAAGGAAAGTTTTATTTTCTTAAGCATATTCTTTTTCTCAGAGTTTACCAGAAGTGGTTTTTTACATAAATCTATAAAGGAAATGCAAATCAAAACATCTCTGAGATATCATCTTATACCTGTCAGAATGGCTAAGATCAAAAACACTGATGGCTAATGCTGGAGAGGGTGTGGAATAAGAGAAGCAGTCCTCCATTGCTGATGGGACTATGAACTTGTACATCCTCTTTGAAAATCAGTATGGCAGTTTTCAGAAAATTGGGAATCAATCTACCTCAAGACTCAGCAATACCAACCTTGAGCATATACCCAAAGGATGCACACTCATAACACAAGGACATTTGCTCAACTACGTTCTCGGCAACATTATTCGTAACAGCCAAAAAGTGGAAACAGCCTAAGTGCCCCTCAACCAAAGAAAGAATAAGGAAAATTTGGTACATTTGCACAATAGAGTACTACTCAGGGGTAGAAAACAAAGACATACTGAAATTTGCAGGTAAATGGATGGAACTTGAAAAGGCCATCCTCAGTGAGTTAACCCAGAGCAAGAAAGCCAAACATGGTATGTACTTACTCATCAAGTGGATATTAGACACAAAGCAAAGGACAACCAGCCTACAGTCCCAATCCCAGAGAAGCCAAGAAACAAGAAGGACCTTAAGAGAGACATAAATGGATCCCCCTGGGAAGGGGATATAGGCAAGATCTTCTGAGTAAACTGGGAATGATGGGTGAGGGGAGGGCAGAAGGGAAGGGAAGAGCAGAGAATGGGAGGTTGGAGAGGAACATTATGGATTGGGAAGGTCAAGTTGGAGAAGGACAGAGAGGGAGAACAAGAAAAGAGATGTCTTGACAGATACAACCACTACGGTGAATGAGAAACCTGGAACTAGGGAAATTCCTAGGAATCCACAAGGATGAAACCAGCTAAGCAACTAATAGTGGAAAGGGTGCCTTATCTGTCCTCCTGCAAGTATGTTGATGATTATTACCTTAATTGTCATCATAGAACCTCCCTCCAGTAATTGATGAAAGCAGTGT
Organism: Dicrostonyx torquatus; assembly: GCA_028555095.1. Taxonomy (NCBI): domain Eukaryota; kingdom Metazoa; phylum Chordata; class Mammalia; order Rodentia; family Cricetidae; genus Dicrostonyx; species Dicrostonyx torquatus. Next base: position 1,482,110 of record JAQHUG010000099.1, read on the forward strand.
AGAGATCGGCAGGTAAGCATTGGGCCAAGCTCCTGGAATCCACTTGTAGACAGGGAGTAGTGATAATAGGAGGAAAGGGTTCAGTCAAGAACATGATGGGGACACCCACAGAAACAGCTGACCCAAGCAAGTGGGAATTCATTGAAATGGTCTAGTGGTCTAACGTTCCTGAAATCTGTCAATATAGATGGTCAGTGACTCATTCCTATTCTTATTATATTACATGTTTTATGAGAAACTTTTAAAAATGGCTGTTTCTATGTATAATAAAACATGAAAAATTACTAATAGAAACTAAACAGATTATTTTTATATTGTACTTAATTTTTCTATTACTTTCATAATTGAGGTCACTGAAGATTTATTTCATATTGTGCAGCAGAGAAAAGTAGAAAATAAAGGCTACTGTAGTCACATGTAGCACTTTTGAGTATGCTAAGCTTTTATAATTCATTAATTAAGGGATGCTCAACATTGAATTATAGTACTAGTCAGTATGCCAAGATGGCTCATTAAAGTCCAAATTTTATTATATATTACATGCTTTATGCTTTTCACACAAACTTATTACACCACTCAGATAAGGTGATCTCCAAAAGCACATTAGACTAATGTTCCCGAAACTCTGGCTAATGTAAGTTTTATTGGATCAATGTAGCCAAAAAAAAAGGTCACATAGTGATTTGTTCTGATAATGATTTACTAAAGGAAAAATGTATTTAATGACTTACTGTTAAATGTTTGACCTTCGAACAACTACTAAGTCTTTGAGATTATTGATACCCCATTGCCACAAAGAGAACAGAGAATTACATAATTTTGCCATAGAGTTTTAATATTTTACTTTTTCAGAAGAAGAGAGAGGAAAAAACAGAATTGAATGCTTATCTTCTGCCTGATTGTGAGGCAAAAGTTTAACATTTCTTGACTCATAAAAACTCTTGGAGATTACATCATTCTAGATTTCCAGAAACTTAGGTATGTCCTGTAACTAGGCCAGTAACCCAACTACATTTATACAAGGTACAAATTTAGATCCTGTCAGGCTCCAGCCTCGATGGGGTTAGCATGTTCCAGGGTACAAGTGTGAAAATTATAATTATTAAGCAAAAGAAACAGAGACATGAGAGAAATAAAAGACAGAAGCACAGAACAGCACCAGGAGAGAAATTTAGTGAATACTGAAATTTCTTGTGTTTATTTTCTATCTGCTTATATACCTCACTCCAAAAGTGGAGGCAACAGATTTCATTAATATGATATAAGGAATGGAACAAGTCTCCTGAAGGTAGACACTCGATTTCCTTGAAGAAACAGGAATAGACTTGAATTCTACCTGACCTATAGTCAAGGTGGATTGGATCCA
>JAQHUG010000099.1:1484703-1500327 GCA_028555095.1 Dicrostonyx torquatus
TGGTTCTTAGCTCTCCTGGCAGTGCCAGGCATGGACTCCCTCTCCAGGTGTGGGTTTTAAGTTGTAGCATTTCTTCCTTGGCTACTGACACCAGTTGTCCACCACAGTTACTCAGCATATCTTGTGGAAAGGACACGTTGTGGGTTAAAGGTGTTGTGGCTGGGTTGATGCCCCAGTCCCACCATTGGAAGCATTGCCTTGGTTACAGATAATGGCCAGGTCAGGCTCCATATTCCCCATTTAAGGAGTCTTCACTAGGGTCACCCTCATAGATTCCAGGGAGTTTTGACTTTACTCATTTTCCACATCAGCCTTTTTAGAAAGCATGCTTTCTGAATATATTTAGCATTTTTAAAAACAAATCATTTGACATACCGTGATATCTAAAATGGAGGTGAAGACAGGTATAGATGTGCCCAACACAAAACCATAAACGTACTTAAAATATTATTAGATTTTTAATTTTTATGTTTAATGAAGCTTATCATTTTCATTTTCAAAAATTTATAACTATATACAATGAAAAAAATAGTAACTTACCCCTTATTTCCCCATCTCACTTCTCAAAGAACACCCCCTCCTCACATACACAAATCCACGCCTTTTTTTTTTTGATGACTAACTAGTTTCAGTCACAATTGCCCATATGTGCATGAGAGTTGGATCATCCAATAAAGATTGGCAAACCTGCCAGTTGATACTTCTCAAAAAAGAATGAAAGAATGATTCTCTCTTTTGTTGGAGGGAGGGGTTGCTTGTTCATCCCAGATGCCCAGAACCAAAAAACCACACAGAAACTGTATTAATAAATCACTTTTTGGCCCATTAGCTCTATCTTCTTATAGGCTAACTCTTACATATTAATTTAACCCATTTCTATTGAACTGTATATCACCACGAGGTCATGGCCAACCAGCAACGTTTCAGCACGACTATCTTGGCTGTGATGGCTCCATGGCGTCCCTCTGACTCTGCCTTCTTTCTTCAGCATTCTGTTTATTTTTCTCTGCCCACCTAAGTTCTGCCCTATCAACAGTCCAAAGAAGTTTCTTTACTCATTAACCAAGAAAAGCAACACAGAGACAGAAGTACCTCCCACACCATTATTTCCCAGATGCTACCAACTTCTAATGGCTCCTTGGTAAGGTAGAAGGCCTCAAAAACATCTATCCCATCTATGCTAGGTGTTAGGCTTCATTGATCTTCTACAGATCTTCTGGAGATAACCACAGATTGTATGAGTTCATGATTATGTTAGCCATATCATATAGAGAAGAAAGAAATTCTCATTACTGCCCACCAGTCTCCAGCACTAACATTCTTTCCTCCACCCCTGCCATGTTCCCTGAGGCTGTGAAGTGATGGCCTTAATATACTCATCTCACATGGAAAAAAAGAAACCTTGTTCTTATCCTGCCTGTCCTCTCTCTCGGTGGCAAGTTCATCCTTTCAATGCATTTTTCCCGTCTCTCCACATCTCCCAGTTCATCTATGCCACATCCCCTCTGCCCCAGAGCCACTCCTCCTCTGTTTCCCTTCATAAAAAGAGCATGCCTCCTAGGGCTATTCAAGGAATACAGCATAACAAGTTACAATAAAACTAGGCACAATCCCTCATATCAAGGCTCAATTAGTCAACCAAGGAGGAGGAAAAGGGTCCCAAACCAGGCAAAAGAGTCAGAGACAACCCCTACTCTCACTGGTAGGAGTCCAAAAGAAGACCAGGCTACACAATCACAACATATATGCAGAGTACCTAGGTTGTACCTGTGTATTTCCCTGTATTTATTTTCATTTACTGCAGAAGAAAGAGTCTCTGATGATGGCTTAGAAAGGCACTGATACATAGCAGAAAGTATAGCAGAAAGTCCTTGAGGTCATTTAGTTGCTATGTCCCTTTAGTAAAACATTAGTATTTGATTTTCTTCTAGATTCCTAATCTATCTAGTCTCAGGTTCATGGCCACCTGAACAGTGTCTGAGATGGCTTTCATCTCATGAAGTGAATCTTAAATCTACTCATATATTGGTTGGTAGTTAGTTTTGTACCACTAGTTTTGTACCACTGTTGCAATCGCATATCCTGCATAAATGTCACCATTGTAGATCAAAGGGTTTGTAGCTGGATTGGTGTTTGCCTTTCTCATTTGACAGTGTGCAGAGTGCTTTCTATACCAAGGACAGTAGATCGTGGGGTGTAGGCTCTAATGTAGATACCAGCTAAGCCTCTCCATGTTCAACTTGTGAAGGTGTTGTCTTCAGCAATATGGTTTTTGGAGAGCAACCACTATAGTCTTCTCAATAGCCTGAGTTTATTTATTTATTTTTGGTAGCGGGGGCTTTCCTATGTGGCTCCTTTAGCCAATAGCTAGATTAGACATAAATCATCCCCAGAACTAGAGGCTACATTTGGTGATGAAAAAATGTCTAGTTAGGGCTCCATCTCCCCTATAATTTGGCAGTTCCATTTAGACTGCATTCTACTGTATTACACTTCTATATAAACATTCACATGACTTTTAATTTTCACTGACACTCTGTGTATTCACTTCCTCATCCCCCCTTCCCTTTTCCTCTCCATTTGATCCACCTGCTCCAGTCCCAGTCCTATCTATAACTTCCTATTCTGTTTCACCTTCCTACGATGATCCAATCCTCCCCCACACCCTAGAAACTTGTTCTTAGCCCCTGTAGTTACTTGGACTGTAGCCTGCTTATCAAAGATTCAACAGCTAACATCCACACATAATGAATATGTGCCATATTTATGGTTTGTTGTATGGATCGCCAGATTCAAGATCAGTTTTTCTATTTATCTGCACATTTAATGATCCCATTCTTTACAGCACAGTAATAGTTCATTTTGTAAATGCATAACACTTTGTTAATTCACTCATCCACTGACAAACATGTACTTTTCCCCCAGTTTCTGGCTATTATTAGTAGCGGCAATGAACACGGTTGACCAAGTGTCTCTACAGTGTGATGTGGAATCCTTTGAGTATATTTAATTCAGTTTTTATATCCTGTCTCAGAGAGGGAATGCAATTTTTATCTTCTGGTGTAAGTACCTGCTATTCTTAGACTTTATTGGCTTCATTACAAAATAATTTTGATTAGAATAAGTTATGAAAGGGTTTATTTTTCTCACAAATGACTGCCCTCATGTTCTGTACTTCAACGTTGTCACTGATACAGACACATCTTTTAGAAAACAACTGCCAGCAGGTCACTTGGAAATCTATAATGCATCCAGAATTCAAATGCAAGAATCTCTCACAACCTGTACCTTACTCTCTAAGGTACCAAAAATAACAACTACAGCATTATTAGTCTTAAAGGAGACATTCATTTATCTCCTTCCAATCTTCATGGAACACCATGGAGCAGGGCCAAGAAACAAGAGACCAAATATTCAGAGATATAAAGCAAACAAACAATCATCTTCTGCAAATAACATAGCTTTTGCACTTGTGAATTCTGAGCTATGATTATCTTCACAAGATGTATATGTAAGTTCGGACACATCAGCATTTCGTCATTGAGGAGATCTTTGAGCCTTACAATGCTATTGGTAGTTGATGGTTCCTCAGGGGGAGCTTCATTCTCTCTGGTAGTATAGTCATTGTTAACTCTCTCATGTTCTGGCAAATAAACCTCCAACTCTGCTTACGCAAGCAATTCTAATTAAACTCAGTGGGTCACATACAAAAGAAGACATGAAAGTGGTGGGGGGACTTGGGAAAACATATTTCAGCAAGAACACAAGGGGACACGAGAAAAGACAATAGGAGTGAAAATAACTAATATTTATTACATACATGTATGAAATTGTCAAAAGATAATAGTAAGACTACCACTAAGATTCATGATTTTCATCATTTCTGAGTCTCGGAGTTAGTGAAATATTAATTTAAAGTCTCTTCCTTTTTGCTGTAGTGTAAGAGCCAATTGATTATCACATTCAACCACAGTAATGCCACTTGATTCTTCATTTTGGAAATTATCAGTCTTTCCTACATCCCTCCTTTAATATGCCCTCATAAAACTGGCAGAGAGTTGAAGTATGTGTCAAACTTTACTAGTTAAATGTTTTAAATCTGATGAAATCAATCTTTCATCTCATTTTTGTGTGGATTCTATAGCTTTGGAAATGTCCCAGTTATGGGAAGAAAATAACTCTGCATCTAGTCAACTATAATGGAGACATTGTTAGCAGCACATTTAAATAGATGGTAAAAGACCTATATTCTCATGTTTTCTAGTCATAGGTTGAGTATATGAATGTCTCCTTTTCATGGCTTAATTTTCCTTCTGGCTACCAGTGAATTAGGCTCCATTTGTAAGTTGATATCCTGTTCTACTGGTCAAGACATAGCAGGTGTTTGCTTTTCCTATTTTAATGTGGTCTTAAGAAGGAGCAGAATGTTTAAATTTCATACTCACCAAGAGAACGAAATACATGTATCAAACTTGTGTATTATAAGGAACCAGAATGTCTTTGACAAAAGAGAAAACTGGATGCTTTTAATTGGAAAATAAGTTAAAAATTCCATTGCAAGTATAGTCATCTGAAATCAGACCAATATATTTCACTTCATTTTCTTATACATGCAAAAGTTTTGTGCATACCAAGATAGCTATATATATTACACCTACTTTAATAGTAACCTAGCAGATATGTGATGGTGTGTATGTATGTGTGTGTTCTGAAACATAGTACTTCCCTATGAAATACCATATTACTCCTCCATGAAGATCCTTTACAAAAGGAATGTGGACTTTGTAACCATAGTAATCACTTTCTGCCTCATGAGTTCTTTAGAGGGAAGTATTTGGTTTTACTGTTTTTGTTTTTTATCTTGAAAATACTCTCCGGCCTTGAGCAAGGTGACTAATGAATATCTGGGTGAGTCAAAGACGAAGACCACATCAGATCAAACCAGGATCCTTGGAAGCTATGTCAGTGACTTGATCATAGTTGCACGTTCCATTTCATATTCATCCAAAGTTCTGTCCCTTCTGTTCCCACAGCCCTTGTTTTTGTCCCATGGTTTATCAGTGTTGCTAATGAGCTGCTAATTAGCTGCCAATTTGTGTGAAATTGGAATTAAAAGACAGAGAAGAGCTGTCTACAGCATCGGTGATCTTGCCTAGTTATTTTATGTGTCTATGGTCTTGTCGTACAGAAATGTTAGACCTAAATGAAGCAGGCTTGTTTGGGGAGGTTGCTTGTTTGTTTCCCAGCCACACAGACTCCCAAAAATAATCACACAGAAACAATATTTTTTTAAATCACTGATTGATGTACTAGCTCTAGCTTCTTGTTGGCTAGCTCTTATATCTTTGGTTAACCCATTTCTATTTTTTGTTTTATATTTTACCACGAGGCTCATGACCTACCTACAAAGTTTCCCCTCTGGCGACTCCATGGCATCTCACTGACTCTGCCTTCTTTCTCCTAGCATTCAGTTTAGTTTTCCCACCTAGCTCTATTCTGTCCTATCACAGGCCAAAGCAGTTTCTTTATTCATTAACCAATAAAAGCAACATGACAGAAGAACTTCCTATACCACAGGTTTACTGAGTCTGAAGTCAGATTATGACTTCATTAAGAGATTTCCACGTAGTTCCTCAGGAGACTTATTCTCCCTCTTCTGGGAAGGAGGCTAGACTGGAAAAGCAGCCCGTCTTTATATCAAAAACCACATATGATTCCTTGACACTGGAAGAGGCTGTCAGGGCTTGAAAACTATGGTTGCCGTTCTTCTATTTTGACATTTAGTAATGAAGTGATATAAATCTATTTGTTTCATGTTTCTGATCTTATTTGTAGATGGAGAATAATGTTTGTATGCAAAAGATTTTTTCCAATAAAAAACAATATACATAAATCATTGGCAGGCTGTTTCGCTATGGAAGGCTCTTAAACAACATTTTTTTAAATTTAATTTTGTATTCCCTGAACTGTGTACTAAATTCCAAGATTATTTCAATAAGACAAATGTGCCATGTCTCTTTTTGTGGTTATGCCTTTAATAATGTTACCCTGCCTTAATATTTCTAGATTTTTAAAGAATTCATAATCCTAATTTATCTAATTTATCTTGTACATGCCCGGTTTACCAAATACACTCACTTTCTGCAATTAAGCATTCATTGTACATTGTGTCTCTTCAATGTGTGGTCCCAATAACTTAGTGAGGCCTCCATTGCCATCTTCAGTGAATAGAAGATTCTTAAGGCAAAGTCCTATTCCATGATAGACTCTCTTTCTTTTCTCTGAGATTCTTCTGTGATTTGACATTATTTACCGATAGGAGACTGTATAGGACACTCCCTATGCCTAAAGTAGACCTAGGCCATGATGGTAGATTTTTAATATTCCATATCTGTGACTTTACACTTTCAATTCATTTTAATTTAGGCGGGACTGGTCTTGTACCTTGGATGATAAACTATGGAATGCAGGCAGTGCTATGTGTCACTTCCTCCTTGACATGGAGAGGCATTCAAACTAGAGCCTCCTCCTGTCCTTCATTTTAGACCTGGTAGAGTAGCCCCAAGATGATAGCTTGTTCAACAGTAATAACATGTAGTTGGCTTTTCAGTTTCATTTTCCCAATGTCAGCTAATCCTCCCAGGACCTTCTCTGTGAATGGGCAAGACACGTCCTTTGTATTAAGTCCTTTGTGTTCAGAATCAAATTGAATACTCCCACATCATAACCTAATCTTGTTGAGAGCTTTTAACAATTAATTGTTTTTGGAAATACTTGTTCTTCTTCCATTTAAAGGAGGTATGATGAAGTAACAACTGGTACATATTTAAATACAGTGTTTGGATGAACACATAATGAAATGAACAAACCCATTTCCTCAATTAAGTTATTATAATTTATTAGATAAAACATGAGAATTGTTTGGTTTCAGCTCATATCTTGTTTGTACATATCTTGAACAAGATTAATCTTCAATAACAGTTTCCTTATTTATCTCCCATGTAATCCTTTAATAGTCTTGTCATATCCCTTAAGACATATAATATCCTTAGGATTTCTATCCAGATGTCACTAAGTAAAGTTTGCAGAGACACTAAAAAGCATAGCTTCCCATAAATCACCTGAGAGCGATATTGCAATCAGGAAATGTTGAAAATCATCCTTCCTCCTGCAATGATATAAGTTTATGTTTGAAATTTATTAAGTAAATAGCTACCACACACACACTCAATCACACACATACTCACACACACACACACACACACTCACACACACACACTCACACACACACACTCTCTCACACACACACACTCTCTCTCTCACACACACACTCTCTCTCACACACACACTCACACACACACTCACACACACACACTCACACACACACAATCACACACACACACACACGCACACACACACGTCCAAAGACACAGTCACATGCACTTAGGTGCTACAGAGGACCCAAGTTCTCTTCCCAGTGCCCACACAAGGCAGCTCACAGATGCCTATCACTCCAGATCCTGTAGATCCAACACTGTCTTCTGGACTCTGAAGGCCATTGCACACATGTGCACATTCCGAAGCACATAAACACACATACTCATAATTCAAAACAAAATAAAACTTTACAATAAAACCCCCAAACACTTTAGAATAGATAGTATATGAAGAGAGTTTTGATTCTGGTATAAAATATAACACTTTCATGCATTGATAATTGCTCAAAACCTGATACATGAAAAAAAATACTCGTATCATATTATGAGCATATAATTGTTTGAACTTCAATGTACTCTCACGGATACTTTCTCTTCTCATAATATCTCTTTCATTTTATAAACAGTATTGTTTTGTTCAGTCTGCAATTAAGAACCTTTTGTGACTGTTTTCACATTCATTCAGCTGGAGACTTTGCTAATAAAGGATGTTATTTTGGAAGGATGGGCATGAACAGGATTTGAACAGGTCAAACAAGAAAGCTAGAAAAAACACAGCCATCTAAATGCCCATGTGTTTTTTTTTTATTTTGGTCTTGGAAAGAAAATATGCCAGTTAATGTTCCAAGTTCATTATCTGGCCATGGTCTGACTTGTTGAAGTTGAACACTTTGTAAGATGGTGCTTGAGGGGAGGGGATGAAAACAGTTCTGAAGACAATGGGGAGAGTGCAAAGTAACCCGAGCTTACAGTTGTGCCAGAATATCACAGTTTGAACCTTGGTTTCCTCAGCAGATGTGTGACTGACTTTGCTATGTGACTCGGTGTCTAGCGTTTCACTGGAAAGAATGGTGATAATATCTAAACCCATATCATTCTTTAGTGTGAAGATGAGTTTGGTAACAATGATAAAGCTCTCAGGAGAGTAATGAGATGCAAGGAATGTCTCATTCTTTGTGTTTGGGAGCTTCGTGATTGCAGCAGCTAATTTTCTGTCTAGAAGAGGAATAAGAGGCATGGGATTGTAGTTCACATGTTACTCTCTCACCCACATGGTGTGTCCAGAGCTGTTGACTAATTAAAAATTATTGACCCATAATGGACACACAATCAACCCCAAACCTATATGTCTCTTTATACCTGGAGACATTGCCAAAAAGCAGATTCCCTAGGCTTCTGATTCCATACATCTGAGTGATGCCTATGCTACTGAGCCTCACATTGGAAGACAAAAGGCAACCAAACCAGACCCCTAAGGAAGGACCTGAATAGAAGATGAAGAAGTCCCACCTTTCTGGGGAGGAAGGAGAGAGTGGCAGAAGGCAAATGGACAAATTCTCTGCTAGCACTGTATCGCCACATCTTTTAAGAGTACGGGGAGTTTTGATCCTGGCATCTTAGTCTCCATGATACATCCTGATTGTCTTTGTTTTACTCTTATCATTTATCCTCTTTCAGGCCCTTGAGTTGTTTTCTGTGAGATTGGCTACATCTATGGTCTTAGAACAACAGTTGCATTTGAGAAGGACAAAAAGCAACCTAAATATTTGTAAAAATACAGATTCCTAGGCCTTGCTGATGAATCTAATTCCATATGTTTGGCAGAAACCCCAGAATTCTACCCTTTCTAGTGCACTCCATTAATTTGATGCAGCTGAAAGGTTTGTGCACCACATGAGGGAGATAATTTTTGCCCACATTCGACAACTATTAAGGCAAAAGTGAATATCGCAATATTTTTTTCATTTTTAAAATATAATTTTATTTTTGGGTGACCTTTTTGAACAATTTGTTACATTTCATTAGAATCTGCTTGGTCTACTTCTTTTTCCAATTTCAGTATTTGGTATAAGGCATTCATAGAAAAGCAACTTGAAAGCAATTTAACCACCAGCTCAAATTAATTTAGGGAGAGTTTAGTAAACAGCTTTTGCTTTCTGTACTTAAGTGATCAATTTCAACACCTGCTTTTCCTTCCAGATGGAGTTAATTAACATTAAAATTATTGCCTATAGCAGAGACAGTTTTGATAACTCACAATCCTCCAGCTGCATCTAGATTCCTACACTATTAAATTAAGACTGTGATAACTTATCTATGAAGTTATCATTGGAACTATTTCAAGACACGTGCACAGATATTATCCCCAGAGAATGAAAATTGGCAGATATAAATGCATGCTCTGTGGGGTTAACTTTTACATCGATGCTATTCTAGTTAACACTTCGTATTCAAGGATGCGAAAAGTTAGAATATTTTTGTATTTTTGGCATGCTTTCTAATTAATTGGTGGCAGAGTCAGCATGTAAAACCCCTATTTACCCAAGCTCACACATTGTTTTACTACACTGAGCGCAGGTCAGACTGAGGTAAAATTTGAAAATTTAGTAAAGTTCTCCAGAGGACCCTTTTTGGTACGTTTTATTGATAAGTGTTCTGCTACAAATATTACAACTTACCCAAAACAAATATACCCCTACCCCAAGTCACATGACACCCCAGTGTAACATGATATCTCTCCTTAACTCCATAAGTAGCATTTGGTAAGTGGAGTGAGATGTTTGTCAGACACTGAGCCTATGAAGAGCTAAAGGGTGAGATAAATGTAAAATTATCATCACACTAGAGCTTAACCATAATAATCAGGTAAGGTCAAGATGATGCGACTTGGAGAATAAAGAGTATTTTGGTCCAAACCCCTTATATTTCATTTCAAATCCTTGCATATACTTCATTTTAATTGGCTACCTTACTGGGATAGAATTGCTTTCTATGATAAAGCTATTCTGTAAGAAATCTAGAGGAGTCACTCCTTCGTATTTTGTCTTGTACTGCATCTCAACGCAATGATATAATTATTTAAATATGAAATAAAACAATAAAATTGAACAGATAAAATGGTTAGTGATGTTCAGCATTTGCAAATAACACAGTATTTAATATATTTTCCACCTTCGTCTTTTCATGGAAGAAACCAGCTAGGCTTTTCTGAAAAAAATTATGACTTCTTTTGGCAAAGAACTGACTGCCAAATGGAACTGTTAGGATACCTAGTGGAGATTTAAGATGTACTTGTTGGTTGTATACACACATACACACGCGCACACACACACACACATACACACACACACGAATACCCAAAGAAGCCCAGAGGCAAAACTGTAACCACTGGCAAGGAACAGTGTTAAGTATTCCTTAAATATATCGCAAATAATGAATTAACAAATATTAAGCCCATTGCTTTTATTTTGATAGGAAATATTGGATTATTTTCTTGCCAGTCCAGGGTCAAAGGTCAAGGATCATGACAAGTTTTGTTTAATGTATGAGGAAATCGTATTTAACATGTATTATAGCTTTATGTACTCTGACTCAGAGTAAGAAGCACTATACTTGATGCTTGTATAAATATTTTATGAATGTGTCTTTTTCCATAAAGCATACCACAGATTTTTTTTTTTGTGGCTTCAGGAATACTAGCCTAAACCACAGAAGCAAAACTCCTCCTCCAGGAATTTTTAAAGATAAAATCATAAGAAGGCAAAAAATGAAAAATAAAGTTATTTCATATAATTAGTGAAATGATACTTGACTGAGAGTCAAAACTTGCAACAGAGCATCACAGTAGAGAGGACACACCTTAGGCACTCTTAGCATCACAGAATAAGGACACACACCAGGTGCTATGAACATCACTATAGTGGAGAGATACCTACATGGCCCTTTGATCATCACTATAGTAAGGATACAGACATCAGACATTCTGAGAATCAACATGTGGGACCCATGCCAAGCACCCCGAGCATCACCACTTGGGAACAAACACACACACACATACACAAACGCACACGTAACACTCTAAAGACATGACAGGTGATCATAAATGTGCTCCAGAGGCATTGAAATCTTAAAGATTACAGCGAAATCTTAGCCAATATGCAGGCAAACTTAAACAAATGGTGTCATTAAAGAACAAAGCCAAAAGCTAATATATTTACAAAGGTGTTCTTGTGTTACAAAGGTCACATGTGCGCATGTGTGTATCTCTAAGTTCAAAGCAGAACTAGCTTCAGGGGCAAAAAGTCAAGTTTTCAACTTTTAAATATTTTGTTTCTAGTTATATGTATTTTATTTGAAAAAATGGCTAAAACAAGTTTAATTCCTCATTTTATTAATAATCAAACTTCACATATATAGTCAAATTATCACTGTGGTTATTTTTTTCTCCTCCTCCTGCTCCTCCTCCTCCTCCTCCTCGTCCTCCTCATCCTACTCCTCCTCCTTCTTCTCAACACAAGCTAACACCATCTGGGAAGAGTAAACCTCAATTAAGCAAATGCCTCCCACAGAAGAGCCTGTAGCCAAACATGTGTGCATTTTCTTGGTTAATGAGTGATGTGCAAGGACCAAGCCCTGTGGACGGTAGCACCCCTAAGCAGAGGGCCCAGGATTAAGTAAGAAAGAAAACTGAAAAAGACGACAGACCAAGCAAGTCGTGGTGAGCGAGCCAGTAAGCAGCATTCCTGAAGGAACAATAATCCACTACCTTGGCTTCAGTTCCCACCTCCCTGTTCCTGCGTGAGCACCTTCCATGATTCCCCTTTATGATGGACCAGATGGAGAAAGCTGAAATCAACCCATTTAGCCCCTGAGTAAAGTTTATCACATGGCATTAATCACAGAAATAGAAAGCAAAGTCTAAAAATTATTTTCACTTATTAACACAGGATTGTAACCCGATATGAAGCCTTCTATCATATCAGTTTTAAGAACATTCTGTAACTGAAGAGAGCGGTGTTAAAAGTCTCGTGGATTATTTTAGAGCAAGAGGGGATTTGTTCTAATAATGTGACGTGTGCTTTAGCCCTGAACATCTTTTTGGCACTGAAGAATTATAATTCAAGTATAGGCAATTCAATGGGCAGCGGAACTTTTCCTTTGTTATTGAGAAAATCATAAATGTCTTCTAAAGCTCTGACCTTGTTATTGCTCTATAAATTTCTCTTGATACACTTTGTTATAAATAGTCAATGATAATCGCCTTCCTTATCTCTTCTAATAGTCTGTTAGTATTATTTAAATTATTGCATAGTAATAGGTCACTCAGCTCAACACTCAGCTAAATTGCAAGCACTTTTCCATTCCCTCATTTTTAGTTTCTACACTCATCTTTCAGTATCTTCATTCCTCCTTTAAAATATCATTTCTTTCTGTTGCAAAGAGAAGTTTCTCTGAAGAAGGGTGAGGACTGCACTGTGGGCACAAAGACAAATATGTAGACTGCAGGTATGGATTATGCTGGTTTAGTTAAGTGCTGTTGGTTAAGAGACCATTTCAGAAAACCCAAGTTGTTGAGCCTAGTCCAAACAGATCCATCTACAACACAACTCCCATGACTGAGAGTCAGGGATCACTGGGGTAAGGGTTGGGATGGGAATCGTAAAAACCAGCAGAACAGAGAGTTTGATATGACATTGTGTCACCTATGGCTAGCAGAAGCCGTACCAATAATGTCTCCACAAAATGGCTGCTTAAACATTAACTGAACAAGAAAAATAAAATGCTAAGTGACTAGAGTAGGGTAGGAATGGAAGTCCAGTAGGGCTCCAGCCTACTAAAGAATGGTAGGCAACTGAGGAGTGCTGAGAGAAGGAGAAATAGTCGCCTAGCAGGAATATTACTCTACTTGGTTATTGATACAAAATGGTTAATTCTATAATGAATGTATAACTAACATTATTCAGACTGCACAGGATTTTTACATATTTATAGATCGATGAATATACATATACATAAATATATGTGACAAAAATGAATGAAACAGAGGTCATGAATTTTTAAGAGAGCAAAGAGTGTTATATGTGAGGATTTGAAGGAAAAAAAGGGAATATGGAGATTATTTAATTATATTATAATCTCAAAAGATAAATAACAAAATAAGAAAACAATAAAAAATATGCCTAAAACCTGGGGCTTACAAGATATGGAATATCATGATCTGTAACAGTAATTTCTATTGTTCATTACCTATTTATACAATTTAATCTCAATCAAGAGGCTTAGTTTATGGCCATCATAATTACACAAGATAATAAAAAAAAAAGGTGTATCTGAAACTAAGCTACTCAACATTTGTGGTGCAAAGCAATGAGTTTCCTACCCCCATCATCTCAGTGATGGCAAAAGTGTTTGAGTCCAGCCATATCACTTGTGAGTTTGTGATGAGCTCAGTCTCTGTAAATCACTTTCTCTGACTCTTAGAGCATATTAATGCTGGGGAGACACATTTTTTTCTCTAAATGATGAACTTTCAAGATCTCTTGAAGCAGCCTTCACCTCTGACAGTTTCATGGCTAATGGGAGTTCCAACATCTGGCTCCTGGAACTGAGCCGAGAGCTCGGAATGTGCCAGAAGGTTGATGTATCACTTCTGACCACATAGATTTCAATTTTGTTTTCCAGACACCATGTATAGTTTATCTTAAAATAGAGAACCGTTATCTGACATAAGCTTTCTCATTCCACCCTCCACCTCAGTCATTGACTCCCTCCTTACACAAGGCATGCGTTCTCTCCAACATCCAGCCATCAATGTTTCTGAGAGATAAGGAGCTAAATTAACACTCAGCAGGCTATCATGGGCCAGAACTCAGCTGTTGCCATTCTGCGACAAAAATTAAAGGAGAATAGGATAGATATCTATGAGTTAAATGAATGAAGAGGACTCTAATATGAGATGCATATATTGGGTTTTTATTTTTATATATTAATTATTTATTTTTATTCTTTTAAGGTCAATTTTGTTTGAAAATGAACGCTAAGAGAAACACTGACTGGTAAGTGACTGCATTTCTCAATTTGGCTCCTTTTTTTAAGTGTATATTCTACAGTCATTGTAGCATGACTGTCAAATGAAATAACTAAGAAATATTTTGCTGTTTCTCACACCTATGGATTTTCTAAAGAATATATTTTAAAAATTAAACCTTGCCTTCTGGAAATTGGTAATAAAAACTTTGCCACACCTTGATCATTTTGTCCAACAGCTAATTTGAACTACATATAGAATTTGGTGAATTTCATGTCATAAGCTAAGGGAAACATATATCATCTGTTATGCATGAGTCATAAAAGTTGAAAGGACTAGTATTCCAAAGCCAGATTTTTCATCATAATTTAAGAGTAATCTAGTTTATTTCCTAAAGAATGTTTTAGATCTTTCATGGGAGGTCCTGTGGACCTGTATAACAGGGTTGTGAACCAGGGTAACACAAAAGGCTCACTCTTCATTTAGTAAATTGCACCGGGTAGTTTGTTTGAGAGACGTTTTTAGTGCTGGTGCCTCTGCTTTATGTCTCAAAGTGTTTCTTAAGCACAAGATACCTTCAGCACGCTGCAGGTGAAGTGTCATTGAAAGGGCCATTGTGTGTTTTTTAAAACAGGTATTCAGAAAAGGTTATAGATTTAATGCCTCCATTTGTTTTCTTCACAAAAACATCGTAAAATATGTATTTAAGGATATTTCATGTAGTGATAGAGAACAACTTAGCAGTAGTAGAGGGTTAATTCAGGGGAGCTGGTCGCATTCCACTTCCTCCAATTGTTACCATTCTATGGTATTAGTTCTTTTTTTTCCATATTACTCCTCTTGTGAGAGAAGACCACTTGATAGCACCCCAGGTCCATATAACGCTGAGCTATTCCAAACTCCACAGTAAAAACTTCAGTTGAGAAAAGGCTAAAAGAAATGGTTTGTGAGTTTTGTAAATCGTCTGTGAAAATCTTGAACGTTTGGAATTAAGGAAAATGGATATGATAGAGTGAAATTTATTCTGTCAATCATGTTCTAAATAAATGCTGATTGTCCAGGCAGGAATTATAGGCGGGAAAACCAGTCAGGAAGTAGAGATAAGAACAGGAGAATTCTGGGAAGCAGGAAGCTCCCTCACCACTCCTGCACAGACCTCCAAAGAGAACTTGTGATCTGCCACATTGAGAAAAGGTACCGAGCCATGTGGCTAACATAGATAAGAACAATGGGTTAATAAAAGTTACAAGAGTTAGTAAGATGCCTGAGCTAATGGGCCAATCAGTTTATAAACTTATGGAGATCTCTGTGTGATTTTCTTTGGGGCTTGCTGGCTGTGGGGTACTGGGCGGGACAGAAACCCCAACTAGCAGGCCCTCA
>JAQHUG010000099.1:1500618-1512886 GCA_028555095.1 Dicrostonyx torquatus
AATAAAAACTGAGAGAGATAAATTGGGATTCAACCAGGAGATCCAGAAATCACAGACTGGCTCTTACCTTGACCTCAGTCTGAAATGGTGATTCTGCCTCCAGGAATCTTAGAATGAGACTATGTCTGAGAGCTGTCTCTTCTTGTCTTTTAATGCTCTTTAATTTTGGCACTAAAGGCATGCATCATCAGGATTAAAGACATACATCACCCAGTTTCTATGGCAAATTAGTGTGGCTACCGGGATTAAAGGAGGGTGTTATTGCAGCCTGGTCTATAAGGTTGGCTGTTTCACTCTCTGGACTTCAGGCAAGCTTTATTTATTAAAATAGAAATGAAATGCCAGTACATTACTGACATTGTCACAGACCCTGGTTATAGTAGGGCCATCAATCCAGGCATGGCCAATACGCACAGTTAGGGACTGGATAGCACTTTGCCCCTGATTAGCAGCATGGTCCACCCAGGTCTCTATAACCCCTGTGACATGTTCACAAATTATAATATTAAGTAATATGAAGTCAATGACGAAATGGAAAGATTTCAAAATGAGTTTCACAGAGTGAGAATTTGAGATTTTCCGAAGAACTTACTCTTAATCTTCCTTAAAAGAATTTTACATAGTTATATGGGTCTCCCTACACATTGCAATGAGAAATAGCAATGCCCTTGACCCAAGGAAGATCAGGTAGCAAGACTTCAGAAGACATGAAGAATCAACAAACAACATTGAGTCCCACTAATAAACAACATCATGAAAGCATTTTGCTAAAATATATATCCACTATGATTTTGTGTGAAATTTACCCTTACCAAACATTAAAGGCAGCTCACTGCCAGTGGTCAGCTGCCCACTTCAGCTGTCTTTCAATATTCTTCACCTAAGAGTTTGACTTGCCTTTTATGCTCCAACATTTGTTCTCCATGTTTTCCCTAATATTGGTAGCATTCAATACATTTTCTTCTTCTAAGGTTTTCCACCTAATCCTACACTGGAAATAATTCCATTTTTTATAGTCTCATTATATCGTGAGACTATCTTTGTAAAACTTTCCATGTTTCTACCTTTCCACAATTGGCAGTTAGACACTAAATACACCCTCCACCTGCACAAACACCCCACAAAACACAACCCAAAGTAGTTGGTTAGACTCCGAATTTATTTAATCAGTGATATGCAATCCTATTGAAAGTGAGTCCATCCATTTAGAAACTATAACAGATGCAACTTCCTTTAGTGTATATTCCCCTAGAGCCTAAAGAGAAAGATAGTTCCAGAGTTGCAAACTATCTCCTAAAAAGATTCAGATCATTTCAAAGGAAATGATAATACCTTTAAACCGGGAAACTCTGCCAGAATCTAGAATCCATCCTCATCAAAACATTGACGTCAACAAGGGATAATGCCAGGAATCACATGCTCCCTGATACAGAGCATGATGCCCATAATGTCATTTCTGTGGTATGTCTGCAAGAGATAGATAACCTGAACCTAATCATTGAAACATGTCCGACAACTACATGCTGAAGGCTCCATATGAGTGCCGCATGCTTTTCATGAACAGAACTGTCATGAACTAGGATTCCAGAGCAGTTTCGGATAAAGGAACAGCTTAGTTGATATGACGATAACCGTGACCCAGGATCCTGGATAGAACATTAGTGGGAGAATTGGCAAGAGTTCAATAAAATATGTATTATACAATAATATGCCCATGTTAATTCTAGTTCAGATGGTTGTTTAGGAGACTATCTTCCATTTAAATTAGTGGTTCTCAACATGTGTGCCACAACTCCTTTGGCAGCCATATATCAGATATCCTGCATATTAGATATTTAAATTGCAATTCGTAACAGTAGCAAAATTATGGTTAGGAACTAGCATCAAAATAATCTTACAGTTGGGGTCATCACGACATGAGGAACTGTATTAAAGGAACACAGCAATTGGGAAGTCGAGAACCAATTCCCTAAGCCCTTAAAGCTACAAATTCTCAAAGGATGGAGGCTGAAGTAAGTACACCTATTGGTGATGGTTTCAGATACTCGATTTCAAATACTCAATTTCTTACTCGCCCTCATTCCTCATGTACCTGATGTTTTCATTAATAGAATTATATTATGAAGTCTCTATGTCTCAATTTAATGGAAATATTGCTTCTTTCATTCTGTGCTAATCTTAGAACAGGGTGGCAGCTTTCTCATCTGCTGGAAGCAAGAACAGTCTACAGAGTGTTTCCCAGAGAGCAGCCTTGTGTGTGTAGACATCAAGATACAGTAGACAACACATATCAAATCACTGTGTTGTTTGAGTGGCAGTCTATTGCTGAAGCGATAACTTCTGCACGGTCGGCAAGTGTGCAAATACAGGCTCTAACAATGTATGAGAATGAGCCGTATTCTAGAGAAGGTTATGCCTGATGTACTGTGATTACTTAATTGAGTAAAGAAGTGTGGGCACATGCTAGTTAGGTGGCATGCTGTGCAAAGAGGCCATTAAGTAAAAGAAAGACATTCAACAATAGACTTGGACATTTCGACATCTGTTACGAGACAATGAGGCATCTTACTTTGAACTCCGGGTCTTTTATTGGTATCTGCTAGTTAGGTTGTGTTCATACCACTTTGCTGTGCGTGTTATAAAAATCAAAAAAAATGTTCACTGAACAGACTCTATGCATCCATGCATGTATTTATGTGTCTTATTGGGAAAGACAGAAAGAGAGGAGATGCAAGCACTCACATACAGACAGGGAAGAAGATACAGAGTCACCAAGCCAAGGTCATTTCTAAGGTTCTGGTTCGCTTGTGTTAATTTTCACAAGCAGTTACGTGGGTCTCGTGTGTGTGCATGAGGGAGTATATACTTTCAAAATCTGTACATTTGTGAAAACGTCCCCTCAAGAAACATAGTGGTTTTATTATTATTTGTGGCGTTTGAGTGATTATCTTCTTCACTTACATCACATTGACTTATGAGAACCACATTTTTAGGCTCTCGATAAAGCTTGTTGACTGACTGACTTTCGCAAACCTTGAAGATAAGAATGATGTACACTATACTATCGCTTTGCCAACAGGAAACAAACTGTGTGCCAGGATTCGTATACAATGTAAATCAAATGGACAGGCCTATCCCCCGAATGCCTGAAGAAAGCACACAGATGCGCTTTTCCGGGAAACCACTCACTTCTCCACAGCTCACAGCTGAGAGGAAGGCTTCAGGCAAGAGCAAACAAACAATCTGTGAGACAAAACTCACAGTAGACTATATTCACATCGAATTTTCCTGTATTTTTATGGCATTGTAGAATGGGTTATGAAGCAAGGTCTACATATCACAGACAACAGATAAGAGTCTGCTGTTGGCGATCATGGTGGATAAGGGTAGACTTTGAAAGCAGTTTCTGCTGGAATGGAAGTACAGCCTTCACAGTCATCGTAATCTATTCTGTAACACGTGGTTGATATAGTAGAGCAGATAATGCCTCTAAGCAGGAGATCCACATCCTAAACCTTGGCAACTGTGAATATATTGCAACTTATGCAAATGTGATCAGATTGTTAGCCTTCAGATGGGGACAACGACCCTGGGTTATCTTAGTGAGACCAATGTCATAATAGTACCCCAGGTTAATGAGAGACAAGGAAGTCAGAGTAAAGAAATGGCAGGAGCAAAGATCAGAGAATACAGACTCTCTGATCTCAAAGAAGGTGGGTATCTCAGAGAAACTGGACAGATATTTAAGTCTATTGAGAGGGCCATGGAATACTTTTGGAGATAAATATAATCATGAATTGAAATGAATTAAGCAAGATCAATTTTCCACATTAGCAGGATATAGAGTCCTAATCAATCAGACTGCACAGTAATCTTTCCTTTTCAAATAAACTTTTTAATAAATAAACCAGTAGTTTCTCATTTTCACCACAAATGTAAATATCTTACCTCCTCTCCCTCTTTTCTCTCTCTCTCTCTTTCTCTCTCTGTCTTTCTCTCATTCACACTCTGTGAAATACACAGAATTGCCTCTGCCTTAAGTCTTCCTTGAATACATTTGAGTAACCCTTTGAGATTCATTGGTCTTAGATTCCATACTGCTCTTAACCTTTCGCCTGAATTCCAGGTCTAAACAACAATTCATCCTTTCTATTCAGCAACCATACATTTAATACTACTTTGTGCAATAGACAGAGTTAAGTTTTTGGAAACACCATTATAATTACAATAGTAGAAGAATTTAAGCATGTCCACATTTATTGAAGTATACAGGCAAGAAAGCAGAATGGAAAAATAAAGCCAGAGAATTATGAAAGTAAAATGAACAAGGAATGATCGGTGCCAAAATAAAGAAAACAACAAAACTTTTCAAGCTTGGGAAGTATGGGGCTGATCAGAAAAGTTGCTCACACTTAAGGTATTTCTTAACCTAAAGGACATAAATCATTGGAATGGTATTATAGGGAAATATGTCTTTAAACCTGACAAAACAGAGAAATAATTATGATGAGAATCAAATGAAAAAAGAGATTTTTGATGAAGAGAATTGGTAGGAGATCAAGAAACAGCTATGAAGAGAGTATTAGGGGTCAGAACATGGCATCAATGAACTGTGAGAAGGAGCTCCAGTGTCACATAGAGCATCAATAGTTCTCGAAGGCCGTAAGCAAGGAGGGAACAATGTGACTTCATCTTTGTACACTCCCTTTCTGTAAGGAGTAAATTGAAGGAAGTTGAACATAAAGCAAGTCCAAACGGGAGCCTGTTAATCCCACTAAGTGTGACTGCAACTCAAGATGTGAAAATGCTAGCAAATTTTATTAGATTTCAAAATATGCAAGCAAGATACTTAAAGGTTTATGGTTTTCATACCTTGTCATTTTGAATTTGAATAACACAGACGCAGACAGTATCTAGCTGCCAAATGCTTACCTGTCAAATTTAGAGCAGAATATATGCTGTGGTCTGAGGGGGGATTTTCAATTTTATGGCTCTCGCTCTTTGATCAAACCTCAAGGTGTCTGGATATGTCTTCAACTTCAAGGTCTGTTTTCTTAGGTCTGCTATTTAAGCAAGTCTGATATGATCGGTTGGTTCTGCAAAGGAGAATAAGGAAAGAAAGAATTCTCAAAAGCATCAGTTGAGCTCTGTCTTGAATTTTGTGTCAGAAAGATAAATAACCAACCTCATGTTTATTTTTTATTTTTATTTTGATTTTTTGATTTTTTTTTGAGACAGGGTTTCTCTGTAGCTTTGGCATGCGCTACCACCGCCCGGCTTCCTCATGTGACATCTAAAACATAATCAAAATGTGGATTCAAGAAGATTGATGCTTTATCCAATGAGTCATACTGTCCAAGTACAGAAATATCTAAGAATAAGTGTGTAGTGTAACAAATCAAATCACATCAAAAATTAACTTAAATAATTCTGATGTTTAAATAGTAAAAAAGACCACATTGCTATGACCCAACCTATATATCTCACTTAGTAGTGGCATGGATAAAAATATCTAATGTTTGAGAAACTTGAACTGAGGTCTAATGTTAAGTAAGTCTAAATCAAAAGTCTGTATTTCCTCAAGGCAAAACATTATTGAATGAATTTTTCTATCCTTCTTTGATGGTGTTTATAGTTATGGAGGTCTCAGATGGTTTATGATGAAAGATACATCTTGGGAAACTCATGGTCCTGAAGACAGTGGGCTGCACAGCGACAGAAACACTAGGATGCACAGCATGGCCATCAAGAGGCAGACTAAGAAAAAAAATCCGGGTTCCATTAGCAGTGGAGAGAAATGGTAGCCGAAGGGAAGCAGGAACTTAAATATAAACAGCATGGGGAGGGTGGGAAATAATCTACGTAAGACATAGTTGTGGCTTGGTGTTCTAGAGGTCCTGGATGACAGTCACAGTCGAAATATGTATGTAAAGATGTAAAACGAGAATAGCTCAAACTTTTGGTTAATAGGCAGTCCCATCAGTTGATGACCAAGCAGCAAATGCGGTGAATTCTGGAACCATATGTTGTGACTGGGGCTACCAGGATGTGGGAAGAGCATGTCTGAAACAGAAGTCAGAGCCAATGACCAACGGCTCAGGAATCTAGGATTGTCCCTCATTTCATCGTTTGTGTTCTACTGGAATGAAGCCTCCTAAGAACAGGACACACCCTCCACTCTACTTCTTGGGATTAGCTCATTGATTGGCTTTTAGTAGATATTAAATTATTGGATGGATAAATATGCTTGAGCAAGTTTTTAACCCTTAAAATATGTCGGATATTGTAAGATCCTTTTTCAAATTGCGTGTATTATGGGGAGTGTGAGTACTAAGGGATCTTTAAACGGAATGCCTTTGTTTGAGTCTTAAATCCAGTGTTTAATAGTAACGGAATGTTAGCTTATTGAATCATTCAAAACCTCATACTCATCCTCTAAACCTTTTAACACATCTACAAATATTCTAACTTGGTGATGATTTTGATGATGTCATAAACTGGTGCATGGAAAGCACTTAGCATAACCCAGGTTGGGGTTTCTCATGTTTAAGGAAATGCACAGAGAAGGCACATTTGAAAATGACTGTCTTCCCATGGAGAATGATGGTTTCCTTGTTCTGTTATTGTCGAAAAGGACCCACTTTGCACTTGAGGTATCATTTACTTATCTATTAGCTTACATATTTGGACACTATACATGTGTAACTACAAAACTAAACTCTTGCACCAGCTGTTTCTGGAGTTTGTAAGTGTGTGATATGCCTATATCAAAGGCATAAATGCTGAGAACTGAGAGACCTGTGGCTCACAGATTTAAGTCATAATCAATGTTTTCTTTGTTTTGGTTTTGTTTTTGTTTTCCCTTTTTTGTGTGTTTTGAGATAGGCTTTTTCTTTGGATAATAGCCCTAACTGTCCTGGTACTTGCTTTGTAGACCAGGATGGCCTCAAACTCACAGAGAGCTGCCTGCCTCTTCCCCCCGAGTGCTGGGATTAAAGGCTTGTGCCATCAATACCAGATGATTTTTACCAATCATCAGCAATTTTTACCAATAAGACTTAAAGATATTTTAGACTGAATCTGTGTCATGTTTCAGTACTCTCTTATAGTATTTTTCTTTTGTTCACAATAATTTGATTATTTCTGTGGCCTTTAAGTCTTGCAAGAAATGTACTGTCTGGCCTAGTTTCTTTAAAAGAAATATTTTTTCTTTAGCTATCCATCCAAGGCTACCTTCCCAAACACAATCCACCTCCAGAAACACCAGTCGAGGCTTTAGAGAAGCATTTGCCTCTCTGAGAAATTGTACGGCACACCCACTCTTCCTTTGAAAATAAAACCCTTGAGATGAATGTTTGATGTGCGTTCATGTCTGTATGTTCTCATTCCCCCTAAATATGCATTGGCAAAGAAATCTCTCAAACAAAAAGGTGAATCACCTTACAAAGGTAGGTACTGCAAGGATGACTATGGGTCATTTATTATGGATAGGGACACATCTGCCTTGCCCTGTAGCTAGGCTTTATGACACAAACTTAGAACACTTGGAAGTTACTTTTCCGTGTGCCACCACCTCTTCCTATGAGAAATACAAAATTTTGTGGTTCCACTGAACATCAATTTCCCTGAAAATATTCAAATAATTCCGGACACTAGGATAAGCTTAGAAATGTAATGTAATTTCAAAATCACTTTAAATGGCTCACATGAATATCAATAATCATCTGTGTGAGTTAATATCCTGGCTACATAGATGCCAGGGAAAATAACTGAGGACCCAACTGCTTGAATAGTTTCCCCAAAGTTATATAACCAACCTTCTGTCTCATTTGCTTTTTGTCAAGATAGGGTCAGAATATATGTTTGTTTTTTTTTTTTTCTGGCTTCAAACTTCTCATCCTCCTTGCCCTGTTTCTTAAGTGCAGAGTTGTAGTTGTGAGCCATCACGCCCAGCGCTCAAAACCAATACTGTATCTTGGTTTTAAACTCAGGAAGATGTCTCTGTAACCTAAGCTTTACTTTCCCCCTACATTTAGCCTCATTTTAAATCATTCAGGGTGCATGGTAGAGTCTATTGCCATTTACCGAAGCTCTGTCGTTGCTAACATCCTCACTAGACAGCAGATGGAATTCTTGATTAAAATTACAGTGTCGATGAAGAATCTTATTAGGCAGGTCTCCTCAGACTCAAGTTCTCTCCTTCTCTTTTGAATACCGTCTATTCCATGCTGGGTGCTTAATAAATATTAATTATGAAGATGCTTCACAGAATTTATTAAAATGAATGTAGCTCTAGCAAGTGCTTAGATTGCTTAAGAGGGGACTGTATCAATTCAATGAATTTTACTTTATTATAATGTAATTTTAACTAAGGAAGAGGCAGTAAATGATCTCTAATCATTTTGACTATGAGAGAGAAAAGGACAGCATCTCCACTGATTGGAAGTCCAATCAATGAAACTACTACCATTTACAGAATGCTTTCCTTATGACAAGAGCCAGTCTAAAAGTATATCACGTATGCTAACTTTTAACATTTCGGCAGCTATAAGTAAGAACAGGCCATAATCTTTATTTTCCTCACGAGGAAACTGGGTTCTCAAGGGATGAAGTAGACAAAGAAACTAGCATCAAACCTCCAGTTATCCGACCTTGGTACCATAATGTATACTCTATGTGCCATATAGAGTAATGCTATCTTGATGTGGCTGCATTTTCATGAAGCATGGTGGGAAGTTGAGGACCCCACTCATTCTCATGTTCGTCATCTCTCCTTTAGAAAGGTATTAATTAGGCATTTTGTGGTACCCATCTACTGAGAAAAGGGTCTACTGGTATGTAAGGCTAAATAATCTCTTTATCTGAGAAGATCATACTATCAAATGTCATATTCACTAGTACGTATTGAAAAGATTGTTAGAATGGAATCAAGAGTTGATGGTGTAAGGGCACATATCTGTAATTTCAAATTTTGAAGGTAGAAGCAGGAGGATCAGGGTTTCAAAATCATCTTCAGAATCGCAGCAGGTCTTAGGCCTGCTTTGACAACATCAGAAAATATTTTAAAGTAGCAAATTAATACCATAAACAAATCATTAATAATATTGTATGAGAATATAGAATTCACTATGACAGGGGAGTGTAAGAAAGGAATATTGAAGAACATTTAAAAACCCAGGGTTGAAGATAAGCATACTAGTTAGTGCACAGAGGAATCTTTAAGCATAAGCAACATAGAAGTAAAATTTTATAATGTGTTCGGGAGTTTAGGATAAATTCCTAGAAAAATAATAACCCCTATACTCAACGCTCTGGTATATACTGCCTATGGTCTTTTAAAACCAAAATAAAAAAACCCACATTTTGAAAAATCATAACAGAACTTCAGGAATATCCACACACACAGAGATATATGATTGACCTTTTCTATTTATTGGGTTTTGAACATGGATTTTTGTTGTAACCTCTTGCCCTGAAGGGGCAGCAATTTGTTCAATGTCTAGTGTGTGTTGTTTCTTCTCCCTGGTATATCTTCATAGATATCTTAGGCTTTGTCCCCTCACCTCTGTTTGCATAATGCACACATGAATACATTAGAGAAAAATCGAAAAATAAAAGATAGAATCAAGAATGTAGGACTAGAAGCAAGAGCATTGACCTCAGATATCTGTGACACTTAAGCTTGAAAACACTGATTCCTTTAAAAACACTTCACTCATGGACTCTGTATCCTTGCAGCGTGTTTCTAACTAACAAAATTACATAGATCTTTATGATTGTTGTCACATAACACAGAGGGCAGGAGAAACAAAGTCTTAGGAGAATTCACTTCTAACTTACAGGTAATGTAAGCCTTTTACACACACATATATGTGCATGTACAATGTACAGCAAATGTAGATGCTCTGAAGGATTAGGGAGTAGAGGATTCCCTTGAGCCGAATCCATAACTCACTATTCAAAACTGAATGTGTATCCAGCTCTTTTGTCCCACATCCCTCTTTATAAAGCTCTCTCTTTGCTTTCTTAGTCGGTCAGCCCCGCTTATATTCTTACAATGGTTTTGTCAATGAGCTTCTGAAATCTGCTTTTGTCTTGCAAGGGAAGATCTATGTTCCATAGAAAATTACACTTCCATACTTGATATCTCTTAAAGCCTTCATGACATATCATGGAGAGAAAGAGGAGGGGGATGAAGGTCGAAAATAATACTTCACTGGGTATTGTAGATTCCTACTCTTCCATTCTACTGCCTAAGATTTCTAGGAGGAAGGGGAACTTCATAGTGCAATGAAAACAATAAAAAGAAAAATATTATATATATTTCTAGAGCTAATTCTGTTGCTTCGGCACCTTTATGCCATGGTTTTCTGTCTCGTAGGATGACAGTGCTGTCTGAAACTGGTTTTCAAGGAAGTTCAATTGGGGCCTTGTTTACAGTCTCTGAAACGGCAAAGACAATTGGAAGTCATTTTAGATATGTGCCCATAATAATACGAGTGCTCCTGGTATCCACTTTAGCAGCAGTAATAACTTCACTTATGCAGCTGGTCTCACTGAGGGATGTTGCAGGCACTGACCCATTTGGTAGTTGGTTGACATCAATAGTATTATACCTATTTTCATATGAGGAGTCACTGCTTTATAGTTATGAGTTGTCAAGGTACAAATTATCTTTATAAGTCTTTGAATTCTGCAAATACTTTTCCAGTTCTATACTATATTGTCAGTCAAAGGAGAGTAGTAGCAAATTATCAAGGAAAAATGAGATCCGGCTTGCAAAGTATGGAATGACATTTGCACGCTGTGATATTAGAGAAACTGACCAGGAGCTGTGTGCACAGTTTCGGTTTTCATGAAGAAGTAGCATGCAACCTGAATTTTTCAAAGAGAAACGGGATTTTCTAGGTTAACCAAGTTAGAAGAGGTGCTTCCAGAGAGAAAGGAGCATGTGAAAACTGATTTATTTGAAGAGTCCACATCTCACAAGGTAAAGGATTTGCTGCTTTCCTAACAGTTATAGGAATCTACTGTGAGATCTAATAAGTTTTTCTTGAGAAAAGACACTGATAGTTATAAAGCTCTGTCAGATTTCCATCAATATATGAAATTACTTGCAAAGAGAAAAAAAAAGACCTGTGGATTTGGAGATTTCAGTCAATCGTTCAATGAAAAAAGAACTCATCTGAGCATGAGGCAAAGCGAAACCACCCACCACGGGACGCAAAAGTGAGGAGAGAGAGAGAGAGACACAGAGAGAGAGACAGAGACAGAGAGAAATCTTTAACTGCTGTGCCCTTGGGGAATAATAGGAGCTGGGAATATCTTCAACGACAAAAAGATTTGATACTATGTTGACATAGCATGTACACTTCATAGGGTATTTGATGAATGAATTATTATACTCCAGGAAATAAATATGATTAACAAGTATTCAAATTATTTACTTTGTATACTTAATAATAGAGTATATAATACCAAATCTTTTTTTGAAGTGGGCAGGTAAATCTATAAACTGTTTGGGTTCCAACATAAAACATTAACACAGATTTTATAAACCTATATCTTCCAGTTCCCCCATATCATACAAGCATACTTAACATTGAAATACAAGGAAAAAAATTGGCTTGTTTCTTAAAGGTGGCCAAGTAACAACAGGTGCCAACTAAACAGCATAAAACGTGTTTATAATGAGCTTGCAGAGTTCCAGCAGCTACTTAAGTAATTTAGGCCACCAGGTGTCACTAAAGATTAAGCAATGGGGAAAGATTTCTGGGCCTGTCAATTCTTC
This sequence comes from Dicrostonyx torquatus, assembly GCA_028555095.1. Taxonomy (NCBI): domain Eukaryota; kingdom Metazoa; phylum Chordata; class Mammalia; order Rodentia; family Cricetidae; genus Dicrostonyx; species Dicrostonyx torquatus. The sequence continues at coordinate 1,512,410 of JAQHUG010000099.1, forward strand.
AGAGGCTTCTGACAAACTAAGCAAATGAATGAGACTATTCATTTTAAGATTAATAACAAGTGGGAAGCTTTGGAGTCTTGTTCTTGTTTCTTTCTGCCTTCTCTCCCTTATTCCTGGACTGAATTCATTACCTAATTTCCTAACTCTTGCCTTCTATTTTCGAAGTAAAAAATGGCCATCCTGCCGCCGCTGAGCGCGCTTTTTGTTCCGGCAATTTGTTTGATTGTGAATCATATTTTCACGCTCCACTTTTCTCTGACTTCATAAAAGGAGACTTTCCTGGCTCACTTTTATTAATGAGCCTTTGCACAGCCACCTTACTTGTAAGGGGGATTGAATGGGCTGAGCGTGTGTCTATGATAATGGCTACGTATAATGGGTAGTTAATCATGAAGAAAATTCATTAGCTGAATGTCACCGGAAGCCTGTGTCATGTGGCAAACGAACAGGGGCTAGCTGTTTAAGTTTTAATTTCTG